>JAFIRS010004093.1:0-100938 GCA_018342105.1 Gonioctena quinquepunctata
AAATGATGAACAGGGTTTTGAAAATATGAAAAGTAAGCTGTGACGCTGATGCTAGTCCGAAGGTCATGCACTACACTCTCATGCATACTGAAATGAATGCGCGATCCCTTTCCCATCGACTAGCGTTACAAGGTCAACGAGAAATGAATCCCCCTTACACACAAGGTCTGCAAACACCACACTATCACCAGGGCACTTCAATGTCAATGATACACGACCTTCAACCTTTCCATCTCAAGGTTACAGCGAAAGGTCAAGATCAAATGCAATGGGCTGCAATTGGGCGGCTAGGCGTCAAGGTCAAGGACATGGTCAAGGTCATGGATGAGGAGGAACTGAAACCGGCTCAAACCTACTACTTAAAACTCTTCTCAAGAACATTATTTTGGTAATTTTATCAAAGTTGAAGAATTTTTGGAATTTTCATAAAAAAAATTGGATTAATAACAATTTTTTTTCGATCAAACAAATACTTGCGTTTTGTTTGAATGGTTGCAAATTTATCAGAGGATGAAAATTTCTATTTTTCAAAACATCGAAAGTTTGTAGGACTTTTGCAAATTTTTCCGCGCTATTAATGTGAAAATTCAATAAATCCTGATTTTCAACATCTTTCGTTCAGAAAAAAGGGTTGCAAAATCTGACTAATCATCATTTGAACGTTCTCTTCACTCTACTGAAGTTTTAAAACTTCCGTTATTATTATAAAATTTTGGGAAAATCATGTCTATTTCTACTGGCCTAGAGGTCATAGAGGTCATAGAGGAGATCTACTATATGCTATAATAATAAAATTCTTTGATTCCAGTAAGATCGTTGTTACATGATATTGGAAGAGTCAATCTAAAATGGACGACATTGTACATATACATGAAACAAATTCAAAATATCTTACATCACAGAAACAGTATTAAAATGATATTAAAATGGAAGTCACGGTTCACTAATGAATTCATGCACCATTATTAATCCTGTAAAAATTCGTTCACATTATAGAACCATTCACTGATGTTTTCTCAATTTATTTTTAAATACGTTGTAACGATTCTCAATTGCAATTTCCTCGGTTAACTTTTGGTAAGATTGAATTGCTGCGTATGAAGGGGCACTTTCGAAAAAAGGTTGTTCTATGATATGGTACCTGCAGAAGGTTACCATGTCTGGTATTATAGGAGTGGTTATCACTGATTGTCGAAAAATCAGAATATCTTGTTCTTATCGACAATATTGATCTCATGATATATACAGTTCAATAATGCGACTTTCTTGAAATTTTTATGGTGATTGTATGCTAGAAACATGAATTATTTGGCATAGTGAAAATCTTTATATAGCATTGGCGTGCAGTGTTGAGGGGGCGGGTTGTTAAAAAGCCTTTTTTGGGAAAAGGATATTAGGGCTCATTTTAGATAACTTTTTCTATCAGATTAAGGATCAGCATCCCCATTTTCAAAATCTCAAAAACTGATTTTAGCAAAAAAAAATGAAAATCACTTTTCCTAATAGGTTGATTATTTCTCTCTCAGTTATTAATAATGCGATTTTCTTGAAATTCTGGTGGTCATTGTATGTTAGATAAATTAAGTATTTGGTATGGTGAACATTTTTATTACCCATTGGCGTGCGGTGTTTGAGGGGTAAAATAGGCTTTTGTGAGAAAAGGATATTAGGACTTATTTTAGATAACTTTTTCTATCAGATTTGGAATCACCATTCCCAAAAACCGCTTAATTAGTATTTTCAAAATCTCAAGAGCTAATTTTAGCCGTTTTTTTTCATTTCAAGTCTATTTTCAATAAGTTTTTTATTTCGAAATACATTATTTTCGATTTTTGTTTTTCAACATAACCACTTTCTGAAACAATACAATTTTCAGCAATTCGTCTTTAACGTACATTCACTTTTAATAATGTTTGGGGAATAATTTCATGACACGCTTGCCAAATTCTAATGCAAAGTTCCTCTCTATTACGCGGCCGAGTAGCATACACTTCATTTTCCAAGCACCCCCACAGAAAAAAGTCACAAGGGGTAATATCCGGCGATCTGGGGGGCCATGGTTCTGAAGGAGAATTTCTACCTATCCACTTCCTAGGGAAAGTTGCATTTAAAAAGTTCCATACATATCAGAGAATTATGTGCGAGGGCACCATCTAATCGGGAGATCAGGTTTTGTTTCTTTGCTAAAGGCAATTCCATGAGAAAATTATAAAAATCATTTTGTAAAAAATGTAGAAAATTTTGTCGGTTCAGGTTATCCAGGAAAAATGGGCCAACAATTCGTTCGTTAAATATGCCACACCACGCGTTACATTCTTCACTGTATTGGTTTTCAAAACTAATTACGCAATTCGGATTTTCGGCTGCCCAAAACCTACAATTTTGACTAGATACCACACCGTTTGTCGTAAACTTTGCCTCGTCAGTAGACATCATGTTTCTTAGAAAAAATATGTCGTCAAGACTTTGCAACCACAAGCGAAATTCAAACCGCCGATCAAATTCACCATTTAACAGGATATGTAGGAATTTTGATTCAAATGCCCCAAACCTATTGCGTTCCAACCACCTCCATACTTTGTTTTTCATTAAATTCAGTATTCTCGCAACTGCCCTCATACTATCATTTGTTTTTTTTTTAATTCTGCTAAGATACGTTTGTCGTCTGGATAGTGCCTTTGATTTAAATTGTACCTCCTTGGTCTTGTCTTGAAACTGCTCCAGGCCTTGCGAACATTGGTAAAAAGTGAAAAAAAAAATGGTAGGATGAAATCCATTGTAAAAGAAAGAGAATATAACAGAAATGGAAGGAAAAATAATTTACGGGCGATCTAAGGTCGGGAAGTGGAAGGGGGTGAGTTTTTAAGGGTAAAAAACGGTTTATCTCGATTTCCGGTAAAACTACAAGTCCTATGACATGGCAAAGTTGTAGGTAATGAAAAGATCTACAACTTTTGTGTCCACACTTTTTTCACATAACCTCAAAATTTATGTGAAAAATTCAAATAACCAAGTTTTTGGTTTTTTATTTTTATCTTTTACAAAAAAAAAACTCGAAATTTGGTGAAAATTTACCATTTTATGTCCCAAACACACTGTAATTTTTTTGATTAAAAAAATTGATTTTTTCACCTTATTTTGACTTAATATCGAAAAAGCACCCTAATTTTCAATCGAAAATTCTCCCGTCAAAATATCAGCTTTTTTAAAAAAGTCGCTGGGCTTTTTCATGGCCTACTTTCTGATGGCATAAAAGAAAGTACATTACTATGGCAGAAAATGCAAAGAAACGAAAAAAACTCGAATCCGAACTTAATAAAACATCTACAATATTTTGGAAAATTTTAGCCCATCAAAAGGTATTTTTTAGAGAAGTGGGAAAGGGGCTAGGATGGTCTGGGCCTTACTACCTGTTATTTATTTGCATTTTCTGAGAACATTTACCATAGTTATGTTCATTTCTTTCACAGCATCAGAAAGTAGAGATTTCAACGAACAAAAAGCCCACCGACTTTAAAAAAAAAACGATATTTTGACAGGAGAATTTCTGATTGAAAATTAGGGTGCTCTTTCGATATTAAGTCAAAATAAGGTGAAAAAATAAATATTTTTAATAAAAAAAATTACAGTGTGTTTGGGACATAGGAGGGTACGTTATCACCCAAATTTTCTGAATTTTTTATTTTTTTTTGTGAAAGAGAAAAATAAAAAACCAAAAACTTGGTTATTTGAATTTTTCACATACATTTTGGGATTATGTGAAAAAAATGTGGAAATCAAAGTTGTAGATTTTTTTATTACCTACAACTTTGGTTTTCAATTTTTTTCCAGAAGACTCGTAGTTTTGCTGGAAATCGAGATAAACCGTTTTTTACCCTTAAAAACTCACCCCCTTCCACTTCCCGACCTCAGATCGCCCGTGAATTATTTTTCCTTTCATTTCTGTCATATTCTCTTCCTTTTCCAATGGGTTTCATCCAACTATTATTTTTTCCGGTTTCAAAAATTATCGACCCTGGTCTAATTCCAGCAACCTGACGCGTGGATCTCTCATTATTACCAAATAAGAGGATAATTTCAACTTTTTCCCAAATTGTAAGAACCACACTCCGTTTGTGTGCCATCTTATCGACAGTTAAGTAACACTGCTCGACTCATTGACAATTCGTACGAATTACTAAATGTCAAACAAAAACTTTTGTTTCAAAACACTCCTGATTAATGTGCTTAAAAACAACACAGGTCTGCATGCCAACGGTAAAACCGCGGTCAGACTAGACTGTTTAGCAGCCGCTACTAACCAGCCGCTGGTAAATAGCGCCATCAGCCCGCGAATCTGAAGGGTTCACATTATAAAGTAAATAGCCGCTAGTACAGTTGCTGTTGATGACTTGAAAACAGTGTGTGTGTGCGTGTAACATGTCATCTATTGGTGTGAGTCGTGACGTTTCGAGACGTGTGTTAAATGTTGGAGTTAAAGTGAACAGATGTTGAAACGGAAGAAAAGGCGATGGTGGGTTCGATCCTGGATATTAAGAAGAAACGATCTGGGGGCATCAGCAATACTATCTAAAGAACTAGATTTGGAAGATCCATCATCTTATGCGAACATTTTAAGAATGTCAGTTCTTGAATTTGAAGAGTAATTGGAGTTAGTGACACCGCTTATTCAGAAAAAAAACACCAAATTCCGTGGGACGATTCCAAGTAGAACAAAACTAGAAATTACTTTACGGTATCTAGCAACTGGAGACAGTTTAAAGTCTTTGGCCTACCTGTTTAGAGTTCCTCATAACTCAATTCCAGTGTAATAACAGACTAAGTACACATTTTGACAAAGTGCCTAGGTGCAGTCTCAAAAATAAGCATGCCAAAAATGATGTCATTTTAAAATTCATTTAAATGGGCCTGGCGAGTCTCCACATCACACATTCCAACCATGGCTTGGGATGAAATGTCCAAACCTCCAATATCGGCTTCAGTTGATGAAGAGGACTTGATGACAGAACTTATTAACCCAGGTGAATGGCGCCAAGACTCAGACACTATGTCTCCATTACACAAACTGTATACCTCCAACAACTACAAACAGAAGGAAATGAGCTACGAGAGTGGTTCACCCAGGAGTTTTCAACTACCTTGGCTGTTCCTTGGCAAATGGAATCCATTGAACATGAATGTGCCGATAGGAACTAATTTGTCCGAGAATTATCTGATATACACGTAGGAATGGACTATTAGGCTAAGTTACAGTATTTGTATGTAACACCATTTTACCAAATGAACCTTGAATTATAGAAACAATTTTTTCATGAAAATAACGGTCCCCACCTTTAAAATTCCTCGATTACAGTAATCGATTGGTTCTTAGGCCCGATTTCACCACAAGAAAGATAAATGGCGTTTCACTAAACTCCGTTCTCACTAAACTCAGATTTCAATCTTGATAAACCTCGATCCAGTTTCACCGACACAAACAGACGAAAGCTAAACCGAGTTTATTGAAACATAGTTTAAGGACAGTCAAAAGCTGGCAACATAGTAAAATATGTACGTTTCTGTCATTTCTGCATAGATTCCGTTGTTTTGTAGAGGAGCCAAAGCCAAGTAACCTAAAAATTGAAAACCGATAACTTTCGTGTTTGGCTCATGTTTTGTGATATTTTTGTGGGTGTTCGGTTTTTGAAGTAACTTGATAAAAGTGTCAATATCTTCTACAATGAATTTCAAGTTGAAGTGTGGAAATATAATTCATTAAATAAATTCCTTCTTTGGACTTCATTCGGCACCCAGCTTATTGAATAAATTGGTACCACATATTTCCTTTACCAGAGGGAAAATGTCTGGAACAAACTCTACCATATTTCGTTAACTTATTAGACAAGTTTTTACGTTTGATGGCATGTATCTAGGCTGCTTGCCTTCTCTGGGAGATTTCACAATGTTTTCTATTTCTTACAATAGCAGATGGAATTCTGATAACAGGGTCAAAAATACAAACATGTACAATTCACCTGAAAAATTGTAGTCGGCCATCTTTTGATACATTTTTATTGCATTTCACAACAGAACAATATGAAGGCATGATCATCTACGAATTAAACAATAACACATGTTATCCCACTACTGAATTCTTTGTGAAATAGGTAAAAATGTTCAATTCTCCAACATAAACAAATCGGAAAAGTAAGGTTGTTTTACCTCCAATGTCAACCATCTGTAAAACGTGCACGAAACCAATGAACCAAACGTCGTTTAACTTCGTAACTGGCCAAATTCAGCCCGATTTGAGTGGAAACGCCGTTTAGATCTAAACGCGGTTTATAGTTCCTGGTGAAATCCAATATGACGTGTAGAAAGCTTAATCTAAGTTTAATTTGAACAAAACTCGTTTAAAGAGGTTGGTGAAATCCGGCCTTAGACTCGTTCAAAATCAAATTTTTCCTAAAAAAACGGTACCAGTAACTGGCACACACTTTCACACATAATAATAGTTTTTTGCGGATTTTGGGATCGGTTGACCCTAAAACAGATATTTTCACAAAAATCTCGAAAATCTTTTTCGCACAATCACCATTTTTTCTCTATATTATAGTATATGTGAGGAAGTGAAAGATTAACCAAACCTTTATTGATAGTTAACAAATTTATACAAGTGATACAAAATTTAGGTTTTTAAGTATACAGGAAAGATTTGAGTTTTATTTTTTAAACAAAAATAGTAGGTTTGTACTGTAATGTGGAACTTACCAGATTCGATGATGAGTCACGACCAACAATACTACTGTTCCAGAACATTTGGGCTGCCGAGAACCACACCCGTCTAGGTTTGTAGACGTCATCTGCTACCGCACCACTCTTCTTTGACTCTTTTAATTTGTAAACTTCATTTCTATATGTATCACGTAGTCTTTTTATTTTTCTCTCCAATGGGACCAAACCTGATTTTAGTCCTCGTTCTCCAAGTCTTTGATAATCGGGGTTGACAATTATTGTCAACCTCGATTATATCCCATCACTACAAATTATTTTATTCATCTATAGTATTTTGGTTGAAGTTTGGACGTGTCTATAAAATGTAAATTTTCTTGAGACAAATGAAAAAAAATGTATGTATGTAATAACTCATTATAAGCTGCGTCTCTGGCATTTCTGTTAATGTAGTCTGCAGACGAAGCGTCCCACAGGCAAGAATAATTTCGGAATGAATCTAGAAATGTTATAATGTCTTTGCCCGACCACTTGTTGCTGACAACCATATTCACTGTTATTCACAAAAAGAAGTAGAAAATACAGTATAACGAAACTAAATAACACTGCAGAAAAACCAACTAGACACGTCTTAATTCACCAGCCGCTTGTGAGCTACTAGGAGTTCACATTGGCTGGCTGGCGCCAGCGAGGATATCACGTGACTGCCAGCGGAGCAGCGCTGAAAAGTTGAACATGTTCAACTTATGATTGCGGCTAGTGAACACTAGCCCCCTGGCATTCACCGGCCGCTGGTTCTGAATCAGACTAGGCTGCTTGCTGGCAAAATTACCAGCGGCTGGTTAGTAGCGGCTGCTAAACATCCTAGTCTGACTGCGGCTTAACAGAGTACGCGTATATTAACAAAATTTCGAAAAAACCTAAATTGTAGTATGAAGGCAGTTGCGAGGACACTAAATTCAATGAAACAGTAT
This sequence comes from Gonioctena quinquepunctata, assembly GCA_018342105.1. Taxonomy (NCBI): domain Eukaryota; kingdom Metazoa; phylum Arthropoda; class Insecta; order Coleoptera; family Chrysomelidae; genus Gonioctena; species Gonioctena quinquepunctata. The sequence goes on from JAFIRS010004093.1 coordinate 7,686, forward strand.
GGATGTGTTTGAAATGCAATAGGATTAGGGCATTCAAACTGAAAAGTTAGAAATGCGTCCATCGAAGTCGTCTTCATTAAGTTCATGTATATGTTTGAATTTATATGGATGTAATTTGGCTTTCCTTAGAATTTTCTGCACAGCACCACGTCAGATCTCATTGTTGTCAGATAAAGTTGTAATCGAACAATAAGATGCCTTCAATTCCAAGTAATACATTTAATTTAGTGGCAACGGTAGGCCTGCCACTCTTAGGATTATCCCTAATATTGCCAATCCCATTAAATTCATGTAATATTTTGCTTATTGTATTGGTTCTCGATCAGAATATTTTTCATTGAAGATGTCGCATACTTCTGCCATACTTCTTTCACTATCGCCGTTACCTGAGATCATCGAAACTTCCATCCGATGTTTTTCTGATAGCACCATCGTTATTTCGAATGATTTCATTCAAGGTAATATTTTTCAGAAAGGTAATATTGAAGACTTATAAATCGATTTGCTACACAAAAAATCAATTTAATACTGGCATATGCAAAGGTAACTGAAAACTCATTGTCTGGTTGCTAAGGGCTTTCAGATGTTTTCATAGCCCACTCAAGTTTGGCAATATACTCGTACTCACTACTGAGTAATTCTCAGGTTTTCATTGCAGAATAAATAATGAAAAAAAAGTTAAGGAATATGAACACTGGTTTCCTTTATACTCAGTATACTGTAACTTGAAGTGTTACATATGACGTTTGTTGAACTCAGAAAAATATGGGCTTTCAAATTTTGATATGAAAATATACACTTTTATTAAAGAAAATATTGATGACGTCATATCTTGTAAGGTGAAATACACTATTTATCTTTTCGCTAATATGGCAAAGCCATTTTTGAATGATAAATTCGAGTTCCGGATGTACCCAAGACTTTATGTTCTTTCTCACCTTATTAGTTTTGCATTATAAATAATGACTTCTGGCGCTTTATCATTGCTTTCAATGGAGTATTGCATCAGTATGTTATTTTTTGTGATCAACTATTATCAGAACACCAGTTACTGTATACGTGATATATTTCGCTCAATTCATTATCAAGTTGGCTTTGACTTTCACTATGGAATGCTACAGATACATCGTCGGCATATAGCACTAAGCGATCAGTAGCCATATATTCAGGTAGATCATTGATTAACATCAAGAAGATCAGTGAATAATATGGATCCCTGTGGGTCGCCTAAGTCGATGAGATTTATTCCATATCGGGCTTTATTGAGCTACACAATTATTTTGATATGCCTCAAATATGACATGAACCACTTCAATATATTTCCACGAGTATAATAACTGCAATTGCCCTTGCTGAATTATTTGTAACCTTTACTCTGTATCGATGTCGGTCATCAATTTGAGTGTTCTTAAATCAGCAAATTCAACTTATTCATTCAATTTAGGTGGGAAATTTCCCCACAAAATTTCCCATATACTTTAATCAATGAGATAGCACTAGGGAGATAACTAGTGACGATTTCAAATTCTGTTTTTCCCATGTTTTGTTACTTTAAGCAACAACATATGCAAGTATATATCACCTTTGAAAAAACTGCTCGTCATTCGAGTTTTTATAGTTATGTTGTTGTGTGATGGAGCTATCATTTGCAAAATAATTAATCATAAAAAATATATGAAGCTCTTGCTGAACTACATTTTCTCAGTAGAATAACTTGAACTCGATTTCACCACAATACTTACTCATAACTAATTTTTTTTACAGCTATCACAATAATCGAACTCATAGATTTTGGCGTCATCCCAACCAGAAAAGTGGGATTTTTTTGCAAAAACCCTGATTTATCTCACGAACCCTATAGGAGCACTGTCCCTACATCTGTACTGGGCATAACGGCTGTTATCGTCCCAGCGTTAGCAATCCTGATAACTGATCTGGGGAGCCACCAGTCATCCGAGAAGACTATCCTCACCTCATGGATACTTTACAGGGAACTCATGATAGGAATCATATCTGATATGTTTCTCGTCTATATGATAAAGGCGTTGATGGGAGGGCACAGACCATATTTCTTTGAAGTTTGCAAGCCAGATACTGGAAAGCTCTGTACGAAAGGAGCTTTCTTAGAAACTTTTGTATGCACCTGTGAAGAGAATAGTTTCCATGAAAATTTACGTTCATATCAATCATTTCCATCGTTGCATGCTTCGCTCGCTTGGTTTGCAGGAACATATTCATCGGTAAGTGGAAAAATTAACCTGCTATCATCAAATATCATAGGAAAGTCATACCAAACATAGAAGCAAAATGACTTCAAAGTGTTGAATTTCAATCATATCCGACTTCCCAGTCATGATTCAGGTTGGTAAATATGATGTAGACCAAAAACTATCCTTCGAATCCATCAACCCCATAGCCAAAATAACATCAAACATGCCCTCATAGCCCAAGGTGTTGAATATTAATTTTTCATATTACCTATATTGACACTGCGAGTTTCAGTGTTTGTTTAGCCAGTCGTAGACAATTTCAGACCCCTACGACCGTTGGCGAGAAGAAACTGAATGTTTTTTTCCGAGGGAAGAAACCATCGGCTTCTGCCTGCTGAACGAAGTTGGAATCATTTCAACACTGCCAGAATCGCTTTCGTTTATTGTGAATCGCTACACAATTGTTATTCTAACCATTGATCAATCTGACAGATGTCATATCTACAATTTCAATATGAGAAATATACTGTTGATGCTAGCCCTCGCTTCTCTCGGGCAGGCAATCTTCACGGTCGCACAGTGATTTGGCTTGGCCAAAAGTGGTCAAATCCGACATTATCATATCATCCCCAAGATATTTCAATTAAGTGTTCAAATGACTTTGAGGATGAGCTGCATTGGAGTTTATTTTTCTAAAAGTTAAAGAGGATTGAATTTGCATAATTTTAGAGCGTAAGAACCGTACGTCTGAAGAAAAAAAAATAGAAACAGTTGATGAGTTATAACTTAGGCAAAAATAGATTTTTGGAAGAAACCAAAAACATCTGCATGTAGGGTGAGGAGTGTGCTTTTACGTTGCATGAAAAATAAAGGTGAGGCCATTTTGGTTATTAAGTCTCACTCGGAAATTTTCCCGTCCCGACCCACTCATGGCAACGACAGGGGTATCAGTAATTGATGTCTTTATCAAGGAATTACATCCAAATCAGGAATCATTTCTGGAAATAATATCGTAAAACTGTAACAAAACTTGTTATGTACAGTATTGATGATGAAAATAGAAGAGTTTGACGTATCAGTTGTAAAAATTGGTTGAGAAACAAGGAAATCATAAGAAAACTCATTTGTGTGTACAGTTTTGCTTAAATCCGTATTTTTTTGGAAATTCATTTTTTCCATGATTATAATTATATAGAAATCATATCAAAATAAATAAATATATTCTTTTTACAAGCGTTCATTCAGTTTCACCTGTCCCGGTGTCTGCCTATGTGTCTGTATGTTTGTCTGTCTGTTTGTCTGTCTGTAATCAAATCTTGCGGGTTGAAGGACCTCGCACCGCTCCAATGGGAAATTGGCTTCCGGTGAATTTCAAATCGGCCGTATGAACAATCGATGCATACTCAATTTTGCTTATATATTCGAAAAAAACCCTTCACAATGGCCATTTGAAATTTTGGAAGAGCTATCTTCAGCACCCTATATAATCTAAACTGTTGAGTTGAGAGCGGTGGTGCAATGGAGACATTTGATCAGCATCACGAGTTCTGCAATATATAAAAAATTCGAGCAAATTCACCGGAAACGGTGCGAGGTCCTTCGACCCACTTCTAATCGTCTGATTGATTTGAAATTTGGCAGGTAACCATGCATAATGAAATTTTTGTTAGGGAAAAAATAAAATGGCGGCTCCAATATGGCGGACAATTATTCAGCTCTGTATTCAACTTCTGCATCTTTTGATCATCAATGGACAGTGAAAGGTGGCCTGAAGAACTCTTGAATTGTCTTTTGTACACCTCACAGTGCATCAAGATTGTGTTAATGTGAAACCACGCACTCAATAAACACAAATTGTATTGAACTGTCGAGTTGGCCTGGCTCAGCCAGGAGTTGAGATGTAACTCTCCCATCCTCAGCAGGAGTTTTGTGAGGGAGGAACAAACCGAAGTTTCAGAGGTCAGTACCACTAGTACTTAAAAAACAAAATACCTCCAATGGCAGCTGCGACTATGATAAAAACTGCGTTGAGAGGTTTCCAATCTGTAGGGTTTCTTTTTTTGTGGCAGTTTTGGAGTTTATGGATCTTTTGTAGTTGGCGATAGCCTTTTTTTTGTTGGAAAGGTTCCAAATGATTTGAATGTCGACAACGTTTTTTTGTGAGGTCAGAATTTTGTTGATTGATACTGGAATCTGGTCCCGTTGGCATTGATGTTATTGGGAGAAGTGCAAAATTTGTGATAGATATATAATCTCGCGCTTCTTTTGTTGAGGAAAAAAACCATGTTTGATTTTCTAACATGGTTTAATGGATTATGGAACAGGAGCAGGATATACGGTTATTATAGGATATGGATGGAATATTGTGAAACAAAATTTCCCTAGAAAATTCATTGACCTTGATAACAATTAACTGGTGAACTTCGTGTGAAACCACGCCTTATAAATAGCTGGGTCTGTGAAGGTATGTTTTGAGTTCGTATTGAGTGGTTTTCCACCATTTTGCTCAAGGAATTGATGGATTTTTAGTAACTGGTTTTATAATCAGTAGTGATATCCCTAGGACATTGATAACAGACGAGATAATTTTATGACAATCGAAAGCCCGTTCCCCGGTAACAGCCCGCAGCCGAGGGCTGAGGGCTCTAACAAAGCAACGAGCTTGAGAAATTTGTCATAAAATTATGAGGCATTTGTCAATGTACGAGGGATACTCGGCGGAAATTTTTTTGACAAAAAAATTCATTACTCAACACAATGAAACATTGATTCATTCATTGAAAGTACAGTTAGTGGAAGTAAAATCATTAAAATTCAACTTAACATTAGATTCGTTGCTGTCCTTTACTATAGAAGATCCATTACCACGCATAATATTTATGATCTTGTTGTGGTGTTCTTGATCGAGATTCGAGTATGGTTTTATAGAATTTTGATTGCTATGACCAGTAATTTTCAGCAATTGTTGTACTTCTACACCACTTTTTGCCAATTCGCTAACAGCAGTTGATCTATTCGGGTGATTTGTTATCTTTTTGTCCTTTACATTCGAGCCAATTGTCTCAGCAGCAGATTTAGTCCATCCATTTATTGTATTTCTTCCAACAGGTACATTATCGTTCCATTTGTCAATTTCATTTTTCCTGTGTCGATTTGGTTTTAAGAACAGTCGTGGTGAGGTAATATTGTCGCCTCGTTTTGATATCAGTTTTACAAAAAGACGCACAGGGCAGCTTTGTATTTCACTATTGGAAACCAACCTACTACGTGTACAGCTTTTAGAACCACCTTAGCACGTTTTTTTATTCAATGCGATTTGTTTGAGAGTCATCGTTATTTTTCTCGATTTGAAAAAAAATCCACCAGACAAGCAACTGCCTCTCCTCCTCGCCACGCTAATTCTACAGCAGCAATATGGTGAAATTTACCCAAAAGACCTTCAGGAGTATTTTCGTCCCGTAGCAATATTATTTTGTTAACTTCAGACAAATTAACGAAACTGAATGGACTTACGTTTACATGGATCTGCTTGTAGTTTCTTCCTGATCGCGGGCACCTCGTGCTGGTTTAAATACTATATTGTTTAACGGGTCAATCAAAATATTATAGTCATTATAGTACTTTTCTTGCAAAAGTTTGCACGAAACGTTCACCGTTGCTTCTTTAAATTCGGTCCCGTCTTCCTTTCTCATATTGACCGCCCAATCTTTCAGTATCAACGCCAATTCTTCTAGCTTCTATGTTCATTTAATTAGTATTCTCGGTCGCAGCAAAATTCCATAAATATTCCCCAAATATATTTGTGACTGTATTTCTGGGAATTTTTTCTTTGATTTGCGCCTTTATACTTCAAACATTCGCATTGCCAAAACGTGACATTTTGAAATTCATTTGGAATGAAGTTGTCAAACTCAATCGTGTTGTCAAAGTGATTGGTAATTGCACTGAATGCAATTATCAGTGTAATGTTGACATGATTGGGTGAAATTGTTTCATATGACACAAAATGACGAAATTTGAATGGTTGTCAGAACTGTAATTTTTTTTCTGAATTATGACTTTGTAGTTATGGGCACCGGAATGTCATCCAATTTACTTGCGAATTAGATGGGGTTGAAAGGTAGAAATAATTCTTTGATATTTTTTCCAGTATATAATAAATAAAAGGCTGGACACCACCTACGTTGGGTCTTTGATGAAACCATTTCTGATTGCAGTCTTCCTCACTTGGTCCCTCATATGTTCCCTGTCAGGATTAGTGGATGCGGCGCACCACTGGTGGGACGTAGTGGCTGGAATAATCCTGGGAATTTCGGTTTCGTTTTATAACATCTTTGCGGCTGAAATAAGTCTCCAGGAGATGGCAGACGAAATAAGACAAAAAGAAATAGAAAAAAAAGGAAGATGATGCTATGATGAATTGATAGCATTGGAGTTTATATATTTTTTTTTTATTATTTCTTCAATAAATTCAGATTCCTGGATACGATTTGGATGTTTATATTCACCCATGTTTGCCATGAAGGATAATGAATATTTTTTCAAATGTATTTTGGATTTTATCATCGGTAAATCATTACAGTATTTGATACTACTACAATGAACCGATCGTTGTCCGGCATTAGTATTCATTTTACTGATATTCATAATAATGATAATTTATTCAATTTCAATTGATTTTGGTAGAATTTATGCAAATGGTAATTTTAATAAGGGCATGTCTTTTTCATCTGAAATAATTATAACCAAATGGACAAAAAGAAGAATTGTGTGATATACAGATAATTTCATTGAATAAATAAAGCAGTCCACAGAAGGTAGGACCTGTGTGAAGACCCTTAGTTACATAAAGTTTCGAGCTAAGGAAATTGTGTTGTTTCTGTAACTAGAAAAGATTCGTTTCTCTTGGATTTGCCATTCTATAAATCTCTGGTCGTGATTTTGCGAGAATCGATCTGGTAAAATTTCCTTTGAATAAGTTTTTGTTATATTCTAAATATCCATTGAGCGTTATGAGCGTCTTAGTATGTAGTATTATAACTTTCCTGTTCTAGGGACCGTAACATCGGTTTTTCTGAACCTTCTGTTGTGTCTATGGTTCATATTCATGATTTATTAAGTTCTTATTCCTTAATATAATATAAGTGACTCTTTTCACTGTTGATTTTGGATATTAAATTAGAATGTTTCATACTTTTTCTTACTAGGTGATAAATAAACAAAATTAAAATTTATATAATATCAGGGAAATTTCTTGCTTGATATAAATTTACTGTTGATATTTTGTAATCTTGTTTGAATAAAAATTTTATAGTTTTATTTTGAAACGATTGAGAGATTTCAAAATGGAATTCGTTGTCTCATCCCAGTTTATGCTTTGAATAGACTCATGAAAAATATATTCTCAAATCAATTCATTATTTGATGTTTTCCTTGTCAAGATGATTTCACTTCCTTTTTATGAACATGAATGTAGTTTTTTTTTTAATATCATGTGAGCAAATGTTAAATGACCCCAATAAAATCTCTAGATTGAGGTTATTTATCATATCTATTTTGATTCCTTGTGAATTGGATCCACTGAAGAATTAAGTTATATCATCGGCAAACATTATAATTTTTCCTTTCAATTTTAAACTCGACAAATAATTTTTCATACATATAATAATAATATACTTTACCCAAATTGCCAATATAATATTACATTTGTAGTTGTATTCATTCACATACAATTGAGAGGACGAAGTTCATATACCGGGTGACAACGAAATCATTGGCCCGTATTTTATTGCCGCCCCGGAGTTTATCATCATCCAAGGAGTTTTTCGTCGTCCCCAGAGTTTGTCGTCGACCCCGGAATCTATTCTCCTTTCCGGGGTTTCACATGTTTCCAATAATTTCTGTTGATTTACCTAGAGTTTCCGCTTTCCTAAGTAAAGTACTTCCTAGGTGTTCATGTGTAGTGATTCGCAATAGTTGCTAACACGGCTTTAGATACAGTTGATGAATAATGCGAATGAAATAACAAACAAACAAAAAACTTTGCAGTGCTACATTCGCAACATCTACCATAAGAAAAAACATTGATAAAGAAACAGCAATTACAGTATATTACGCTTATTTCTACAGCTTAGTCCAATTTGGTATAGAATTTCGGGGACACTCAGTAGATATCAACAGCACATTCATAATACAAAAAAGAGCTCCCAGATCCATTTGCGGGGTAAAACGAACTGAATCCTGTGGGAGTCATTTTGAAAGACTGAAAATACTCACAATTACAAATTTGTATCTATATCGTCTTTCCTTAGTAGCTTTAAAAAAAAACGTGAACTTGAGCAATTCACGGATATCCACAACTATGACACTCGCAACAAAAACACGTATATTCCACCACAATTCAATTATACCGTGAACAGAAAAGGTCCCTTATATATGGCAATAAAAACATTCAATCACCTACCGTCCTCAATAACCGGAATCATTCCTCTAAATATTTTTAAAAATAAGGTCAAACAATTTTTTCAAACCCATGTTTATCACGATATCAGAGAATTCTTCAATGACCACATATAAATCGTCTTTATTTGATAAATATTTTTTTTCTTTCTTTCAATAATAAAATTCACTAGTCACTATTTCATCAAAACTATTTATATATGCAAACTTTTAATATTGGGAATATGCCCACAAATTTTTTATATATTTTTTGTTTTCTATTTTTTCTAGTTTCTGTTATCACTTCCTTGTCTTTACGTTACCAAAATACGTTCTTTTGTATATTTATTCATTGTGAGATATTGTCTTGATTACCTTAGAATACGATAACAGCGATTACTAATTGTACATATTGTGTAATTGCTTATTTGTATGTAGAATAAATAATAGTTTGAAAAAACTAAAAAACACGATTTTATAAAAAACCAGACTAAAAAAATTTAAAATAAGAAAAAAAAAAATTTTATTTAAAAAAAAAGCGGCGTGGGGTGCATGGTATCGCCTCGGTGTGTAATGTAATATATAATTATTGATACCATGCACCCCACGCTTTTTTTTAAATAAAATATTTTTTTTCTTATTTTCTATTTTTTTAGTCTGGTTTTTTATAAAAGCGTGTTTTTTAGTTTTTTCAAACTATTATTTATTCTCTACTTTTTAGTGTGGTTTATTTATAAAAGCGTGTTTTTTTTTTAAACTATTATTTTTTTGCATATTAAAAAATGTAATGATCTTATCAAATCAGGTAATCATAATATCCGACCCCAAAAACCCCCACATACTAATTTTGAATAGAATCAGATCATAATCACAAAACTCGAGCGCCATTCTGAAGCCGCCATATTGAATTTTCCAATTTTCACAAGAGAAATCATAATATTCGACCCCAAAAACCCCTTCATACCAATTTTGAATGGAATCAGACCATAATCACAAAACTCGGCCGCCATTTTGAAGCCGCCATCTTGAATTTTTCAATTTTCACAAAATAATCCTGATATTCGACCCCTAAAACCCCCACATACCAATTTTGAATAGAATCAGACCATAATCACAAAACACGGCCGCCATCTTGAATTTTCCAATTTTTACAAAAGAATCATAATATTCAACCCCAAAAACTCCCAAAAACCAATTTTGAATAGAATCAGACCATAATCACAAATCTTGGCCGCCATTTCAAAGCCGCCATTTTGAATTTTCCAATTCTTACAAAAAAAATCATAATTTTCGACCCCAAAAACCCCCACGTACCAATTTTGAATAGAACAGACCATAATCACAAAACTCGTTCACCATTTTGGAGTCGCCATCTCGAATTTTTCAATCTTGACAAAAGAATCATGATCTCCGACCACAAAAACCTTCGGATACCAATTTTGAAGCGAATCGGACCATAATCACAAAACTCGTACGCCAATTACGCCATATTGGAGCCGCCATTTTGTTTTTTCGTCACACAAAAATTCCTCAATGCATTGTCACCGGAATTATGTACACCTGCCAAATTTCAAATCATTCGGACGTCTGGAAGTGGTTCAAAATCGCGCCCAAAGGAGTCGGTTACAAACAAACATACAAGTGAAGCTAATATAAAGCGTGTAAAAACAAGTCAAAATGAACTACACTTCTCAATAGCTCACATGAGCTTCAGCATACATGAAAATCATTCCATATAAAAAAGTATATTTTTTTTATTGGTGCCCCTTTTTACATATTTAAAGCACGCCTCAGCGTGTTTAAATCGAACTTTAAAAAACGCGCGTTTTTTAAAGGTAACCATGACAACTTCAACAAATCGAGAAACGTGAAGTCTAAATGACCAATTTTTGATTATTGATCTGACAGGAGTACCTTGTAACGTCAAAATATTACTCACAATTCGTTCATTTATATGTGCTCCTCCATCCATTTGATGAACTTTTCATATTCTTTTTTATATATATCACTGGATTTTCGCGGTATTAACCGCGATTCTGCCTCACTATTCAAAAAATCGATATTAGAATAATTCATTTTTGAGCTCTGGTGACAACAAATATTGATCTTTGGTAACAAATTGCAAAGGAATGTTTTTCTCATTTCCATGACAACGAAAGGTATACGGATGTCACATCACGAATTCAACCTTCTTGCATTATTAGTTCTTATTTCTATTATTTGTAGTAATAATACCAGTATATATGATTTCAAAGTGCACCAATAAAAAAAAATAACGTAAAGTATTCGTGGATAACTGGTCTTAAAAACACTTGCTCTATTTCGAGCACTCCGGCTGCGCCGTCGTGCTCGAAAAATCGCGCGTGTTTTAAAGCCCTTTTTATCCACTTATACTTTAATATACTATTTTGTGTATTTAAACATGTATGTATTCGAGAAATAAATTATATTCTATTCTATTTTTATAACTTTTAACATCGCTTCTCGGCCTTCTGGCTAAGTTGATGGCTTTACAATATCACTGTAAGGCCGAAAATGTTATGTTTCAATCAACATGGATATTCAATAGAATGTTGAATGTGTATTTTTTTTCCATTTGTTCATTCCATAGATAATCCAAAACTTACGTTTATTTTCATTTGATCGATTTGGCAAATATAGAAATAATGCTTTTAGAAGCTTAATATGGTGATCATAAATTTATTCATTAATTTAACTTCCATGGGAGGTGCATTCAATTTCCATTTGTCTATTTGATAATATTTCACTAAACTGCTGTTTTGCGAAATCACTTCGTGGCTGTCTGTGAATCATTTGAAACACACACGTCCTGACGTACTGAGTAATTACTGGCGATGTGCGTGTTTGCGGAAATTAAGCACTCGTCAATAATTACTAGTGCCTCTTTGTTGTATCCACACTGTGACGTCGCAGATCCCTGCAGTAATTTCTTGCAACTTCTATGCGATCGACCTGGATCACTTGCCTTGTTTAATTTGTATCAGAGTTCGTAATCAATTATTGGGGAATCCTTTACATGACCGTACTCAGCAGCACTCAGGTATCCATATAATAGAGCCTCAACGATCTTTTCAGATGAACATCCAGCGGGAATTATTTCATTTTGACAACCTTCTTATATTTATGATATAGCCCATAATCTGATTAATATAATGTCTACTTCATAATAAACATGATTGTTGAAATCGCCGAAGTTAGTAGGTTAAAACTCAGTATGCTGTGCCTGTCAGAATGTTCTGTCGCCTACTTTTTTGAGTTATAGAAAATTTCAAGACTGTGCTCCAAGGTAAGAATACATATTTGTATTTCAATTTTTGATAACTCAGTTCTGGAGAAAAATGCATTTCCTGATATGTATGTCTCCTAGATCAAAAATAGCTATATTCAAATTCCAGTTAGAGTTTTAGTAAATTATACCTTCTTATACCAAACTACCAATGGTTTCTCATTGAAAGCTGTTTTATGTAGTATTCAATACGGGAAAAAATTTGCTTCAATAATGTTTGCTAATTTTAAGTTTTTTTTTCCACATGGAAAAGTCAATGGCGTAATTGAATTAATCCCGCAAAAACCGGGAGTTCCTCTGTTACGAGGTGATACCCTTAATTAAACTGTGAGGGTATCTGTCGAACAATTAAATAACGATGGTTGAAAGCTAGAAGATTCAAAAATTAATTAATGACCTGTTGCGGTGATTCATGTTTTGTCCAATACTCCAATTTCTAAACCAGGTAGGCCTGAAAAACTATTTGAAATTTGTTGCTCCAAGGCTCGAAAAAATGAAGCTCCAATGAATTGCGAAAAAAAGAAAAGCGAGACTCTGCTTTGATTGTGAAAGAACTTGCTACTTCATCTCCAAAAAGAGGAACTGAATTATAGAAGGCACGCAAATCATATCACCACAATTCAGGGAGTTTCTCTGCAATTCAAGCAGACTATGATAGTTGATGCGAAACTTTCGACTCACTAGTACTTTAATACGTAATCAAGTGGAGAACATCAATCGTTCTCTTCACCCGCCTCATTTCGAAGTAAAAACAACCAAGCAGTTTTGTTATTCCAGTGAAATCAATATCACAGAAACTCTTGCTGAAATTGAACTTCCATCTCTTATTGGCCATACGATAAGGCGGTTATGCGAAATGAATGAAAATGAAGTTCTACAGTATAGTCTAATCAACAAGTTCAAAAACGTGTTGAATATGAGCGATAGCTCATTCGATTCGGAATGACGTCCAGAAAAATGTTTTTTAAGGGTTTATTAGCACGTAAAAAATTGCGATTGTTATTAACAAAATAAAATTTAAAAAAGAAGGTATTTCGTTTTTCGTTAATAATTTCTAAAATAAAGATATTTAAGGAATTTTGAAAAAATATCCTGAAAGAGGAGGAAATTTCCAATAAAACTCTCGGAATTCTATCTCTATTATTTATAAATTTTTATTAACGCTGAAAATAGGGCTCCGCGAGGTCGTTACGGCATAGGCGCACCGTCTAAAAAGCCGTTATATCACCTAAAATAATTGGTCAATCAAATTTTCGCTCCGTGGAGCTCGTTTCATTCAGGTACTTAATGGAGCAATGCAAAAAAAAATTATTAAAGTTTATTATTTTGTTAATTATAATTTTTTTAAATTAACAAAAAATGAAATTTTCAAAAAATATTATCAAAAATTTTTTTTTCCAGTAATATCTTATTATTGCTGTTTTTGCATCTAATATAGGTGTTAATTAACTTTGTAAAAAAAAATGTTACGTCATTTGTTAAGAAATTGTTTATAAACAGACTATTATGGTATTAAAAAAAAAAAATTTTACCATCTTATTGCATGGGTAAAATATAATTGAAAAAAAATGTTCCTTAAATAATTTTTTGTATTGTTTATAATTATTTTTCTTATATTTCAATTGTTTAAATAATTAGTTGAGAAATTATTTTATTCTTAAAAATCATCATTGACCTCTTTCGAAGAATTAACATAGAAATACATTTTTTTTATAAATAAGTTCATTGTTTATAAACTTAACAATTTGTTATAAACAAATAATATTAACCGTTATATTTTTTTTCGAAAACTTCAAATAATAACGAAAACAACTATGTGTAACAAAGTAGAGAAAAATTTTTTGTTGTATTTTTTACAGCATTGTTACATATTATATGATAATGAAATTACAGCCTTTCCATAATTTGTCAAGTTATAAATTGTTATAACTTTTGAACTATAAGAGATACGGTGAAGGACAATCCGGTCATTTTCATGAAAAATTTATTTATCTTCAAAATGAATCAGATTTTTTTTTATTTTTTGAAATTTCATAGCTTATAACTTGTTAAAATAATATAGATACAGCTACGGACTCAGGAACTTTTTCGTTCTATGATAAAATATCTTTCTAATTACGTATAAATTATAGCAATATAGATTTTTGTTTAAATAATATACTAGTTTAAATTTATACTTACCTAATTTACATTCTGCTATTGATCATTTTCATTCATTTATCACTAGAATTATTAATATTCTGCTAAAGTTCAATTATTTATTCACTGAAATAATATTTACTGAAATAATAATTGAATTCATTTTCCAATTTTTATATTTTTTTCAAGTTTATTTTCTAAATTATTTTATTTTTATTATTTTTATTGTTAGAAACTTAACAACTATAACGTACGGATAAAAGGAAATTATTAATTACACATTATTTTGTTTAAAGAACATTTCAAAATATATTTCCATAAACAATACAGTAGTTTCTTAATTTCACGAGTTCTCCGTTTTTTAACGGGTGGAAGTCCTGAACAGCTCGGTGCATCAATGTTTGGAACCGCACTGTTTTCTTCCTTCTCTCTTGTTTCGGTTCCTCGTTTCTCAGTTCCATCATCATCTTTTGATTTTTTGGATTCGTCATCAGTTTCATCTGAATCAGAATCGTCAGATCTGTAGATTTCTCGCATGATCTGACGATACTGCGAACTTTTTTGGTTTTGAGAATCGCCAATCAGTTTGTATCCAATATTATCATCGTCTTCTTCTTCTTCTTCGTCTTCATTTTCTTCGCTGTTTTGTACGTTTTCGATGAGGTCGGACAAGTTTCTCCTTCACACCCTTTACAAGATCTTGTGCATTTCATCCCATTTTTACGACAACTGCAATTTTTCGAGCAACTCGAAGTTGTACAACTGCAATGAATTAATTTCAGCACTTTTTCGGGTGCGGTTGTTCTGATAGGTAGAAACATCGTTTCGGTCCTTTGCCATCCCTAATTTTCTGCATTTAAGGGGTTACCAAGCCATGTTTGTACTTGATAATAAGCCCTTAAAGAATGTAAATGTGTAGTAGAATCTGTAGGAGGTAACGTAGTCAAATTAACCGTCTTAGACTTGGCGACATTGGCTGAAAAGTGATCAATCCTACACTCATTAATTGACTTGTTATTGGCTCCAAACATTTTTAGCATAATTCGTTCGCCAGCTTGTTTTATGTCTTCGACGGTCGACTCAGCGTTATAAAACTTTTTAACTTCGACTATTAAAGTTGCATCTTTTTGGATCAAAGTTAATAAGTTATTTTCACCTTTCCGGAAAATCGAGCTCACAGTATCACAACCAGAGGAAGCATGAGCAAACAATAAAATATTTTTCAGTTGAGCATTTTTCTCTGTTTCATAGAACACGTCTGGTTTTTTTTGGATTTTTGGTTTCCACATTACAATATTATCTGGGGATGAATCGATTATCATAGATGCGAAATCGACGTCTGTACCCACTACAATATCCGAGAAAAAGAATGGGCTACTATAGATAAAATTCAAAACGTATTATAAGTTCATTTATATTACATTATCATTAAGTTAACTAATTAGTGAAATGTATGCGGAGTCATACAAATTAGTGACAGTTGAAATTATATTTATAATAAAAAAATTTAAAAAAATAAAAATTAGAAATTTTTAAATATTATTTTAGTGAATAATTTAATTTAAAATTTAATAATTTAGTGATAAATGAATGAAAATGATCAATAGCAGAATGTAAATTAGGTAAGTATAAATTTAAACTAGTATATTATTTAAACAAAAATCTATATTGCTATAATTTATACGTAATTAGAAAGATATTTCATCGTAAAACAAAAAAGTTCTTGACAAATTATGGAACGGCTGTAATTTCATTATCATATAATATGTAACAATGCTGTAAAAAATGCAAAAAATTTTTTTTCTATACTTTGTTGACATAGTTGATTTCATTGTTCTTCAAAGTTTTCGAAAAAAAATATAACGGTTAATATTATTTATTTATAACAAATTGTTTAGTTAATAAACAATGAAATTATTTATAAAAAAAAATCATTTCTCTGTTAATTCATTGAAAAAGGTCAATGATGATTTTTAAGAATAAAATAATTTCTTAACTAACTATTTAAACAATTGAAATATAAAAAATCATTAAAATTTAAAAAAAATTATTTAAACCTATATTATTTCAAATCATAATTATACCTATGAAGGAAAATTTTTTAAAAAAAACAAATGACGTAAACATTTTTTTCCCATGTTAATTGATACCTATATCAGATGCAAAAACAGCAATAATGAGATATTACTGGAAAAAAATTTTTTTGATAAATTTTTTTAGAAATTTCATTTTTTGTTAATTAAAAAAAATTATAATTAACAAAATAATAAACTTTAATAAATTTTTTTGCATTGCTTTATCAATTTTATAGACCAATTATTTAAACTTTCATGTCGTAATTTATAAAAACAGATTGGAAAAAAATTTGTTAATCAACAATGGTGTAACTTTTTGAAAAATCGACATGAAAATTTTTTTAACCGGGATTTTATTCGTTCAAGTGTCTTGATTACACCATAATTAATTCAAATTTTTTAATTGTTATTTAATACCATAAAAAATATTTTAGGTGATATAACGGCTTTTTAGACGGTGCGCCTATGCCGTAACGACTTCGCGGAGCCCTATTTTCAGCGTTAAAAAAAAATTATAAATAATAGAGATAGAGTTCCGGGAGTTTTATTGAAAATTTCCACCTCTTTCAGGATCTTTTTTCGTAATTCCTTAAATATCATTATTTTAGAAATTATTAACGAAAAACGAAATACCTTCTTCTTTTAATCTTATTTTGTTAATAACAATCGCAATTTTTTACGTGCTAATAAACCCTTAAAAAACATTTTTCTAGACGTCATTCCGAATCGAATGTTTTTGAACTTGTTGATTAGACCAGTATGTTTGTTCATCGGAAAGAGACAACTCAACCATTGACATCAAGTGGGGCTGTGATGGATCTAATCACCACGCGTGTGATGACCCACACACATGCGACTATTGTTAAATCCCACACCTTAACTATACTGGGTGTTCATTATCAAAAAAAAGACAAGGGAGGATTTCTGTGAAGCGGTTCGTAGGAATCTTCACCAGCAGTTGAGCGCGAGAAACTTCATTTGCCATACTCCACTAACCTCAGAGATTTCCGAAAATAATAAACTTATGCCGTTAATAATTTATATGTATTATCTAAAAATGAAAACATTTGCACATGCGAGAAGAGACAGAAATTATGGATCGACGAAATGAATTCCAATATAGATTGAAATGAATAATATGCCAATGTAGTATGGATACTAATGGTTGCCTGTTTGGCCTTGACATTGCCAAAACTATTACAATTAATTGATTCCAAATATTGATCTATTATGATAATCAAGTGGATATCAGTTTCACAAGTTCAATATTTATCCCATAGACAACGTGGAAAAAATTCGGAAAATATGAGAGCCTCGCTAGTATTCGAAAAAAAAAAAAACCCGGTTCCGGGAAAAAAAAAACCTTAAATTCACAATTGAGCCATTTTTCCACACACTATCTCAAATATAGAAGTACATACCGCAGAGGATAATTTTTACAAAACACAACTAGAAGGGGCTACTAATGAGAGCAAGGAATCCTGGAAGCTAATCGATGGAATTAGAGGGAAAACTAAAACACCACAACACATCTGGATAGAACCTGACGCACTGAATTCCTATTATTGCAATATGGCTCGTAAACTTTTCGAAACAATATCAGCCTCCAATTCTTCCTTGGATTACATGATCAAAACCGAAATCAACAACGAGTTTCAACGATACTAATCTTGCCGAACTCAAAGAGACCTCAAAATAATTGAGAAATAAAAACCGGATAATCAATGAAACAACAACCAGATTTCTCGGGTTGGATAAAGACAACAAATTGAAATTTGATTGCCACAAGAACTTCTGCAACAAATTAGCATCTGGCTGTTACGCGATGCGAGTAATTTCGAATGAACTGGGTTATTGGACAGCAAGGGCTGCATACTTCGTCTTAATCGAATCACATCTGTGCTATGAAATCGCATTTTGGGAGTATGGGAGTTCATATTTGCTCCAGAACGTATTCCTATTACGAAGAAGGGCTTCGAGGTGTATCTGTAAAAAAAAAAACTAGAGATTCTTGTAGAGAGCTATTTAAAGAACATCGAATCTTAACGCTAGTATCCCTATATATTCTGGAATCTGTAAGTTTGATTCACAAAAATAAAAATGTTTTAGCAATAGCAGATTCACAATACATTACACACCAGAATGACTCCATCAAACGACCAATACCTAGCACCACAGAAGTAAAAGACTCCATAATCTACAATGGTATTAAAATGTACAATCACCTGCCAATCAACAATAGAAATATTACATGTATCAGACACTTCAGAAAAAACATTAAAACAATTTTGATTCAGCAAGCTTTTTACGATATTGAAGATGATTTCTGCACCACCTTATAGCTCTATATATGTGTATCTTTGTATATGTGTACATGTCTATGTATGCATATGTATGTTCCAAATGTGTTTGTATGCATGTGTAGATGCGTTCATTTATATTTGTGTGTTTAATCTATATAAATTTCTGAATGTATATATTTTTCTGTTTTTATTGTCTTCCAGACACCATTATTTATTGAAAGATTATAACTGTGATACACTGACCATCTATTAAATATATGTATTTCACAATAGAGTAATGACTCCTGAAATTTTATATTTCAGAAGTATTTACCAAATAAACTAAGAGAGTTCTTATATTATTATTTTTTTTTATAGACAATTTACTTGTAATCTCTATATTCACTATTGCAATTTTAAATCTTTCATATATAAACCCTCACCCATGTCTTTGAGAATGATATTTTCCGATAATGAAGCCTATTTGATTGATTAATTGATATGCATTGCCATAACATATAACCTCTCACCTATTATGAGCATTGAGTCAGGAAACACTCTAATTTTGAATTATTTTTAATTTACTTTGACAATTTTTACGCTACCGCGCATATTTATTCAGTTTCTTTGGAAGATAATTTGGATTGGTTTGATACTACTTGAGACATCCTTTAATTATTTATTTTGGTTGGTTCCAAATTCATATTAATCATGTACCTTTATTATGTTTCTGATTGAGAAATTTTACTTACTTATATCGCCTTATTGATTAGTTACCTGTCACATTTATTTTCTCATTTAATGAATTTACGATAGCTCAAAAAATGACATCTAACATGTTATTTTCAGTTGTAACATCACAAGAAAGTGAAAATAATTCGACATATTTTTGGAAACTTTTTGTCAGACAATAGACACGAGAGCACAACGGGCTAGAGTGGCTACAGCCGAATGACAACAAGTTTGAGAAGGAAATCTGGTGAATTATTTTGTAATTTATCGAACTCTCGTGTGGTATTCTACAGATTATTTTTCGAAGTTACGATCATAGACACATTTCCTAGCATAGTGATATAATGTAGTAAAGCGATTTTGATCCCTTTCTCGCTTTTCATGCGAATTGATGACAGACGTCGAATCAAAAATTAACGTCAAACAATAAAAACAAAATACCTCAAATTATTCCAGCGGCAATTTTCTAGGTAGAATATTCCCACTATAATGATGTTTTGATTGGTCGAAACGTACATGAATGATTGGAATTGAATGTTTCCATTGGTTTCTAGAAATGTCGAAAATTTATCAGATTTATTAATTCCTTAATGGGTTTGTTTTTCTAATATTCAAATGATTTAGGACATCTCATTTCTATTATCGTAGTTACAAGGCATAGTGATGGGTCATTAATTTCGCCTTAATGGTACTCTGTCTTATCGAGAATACGTGTATTGAAAAGGGGTGTCTGGTCCTTCAGCTTCGAGAGGCGATTCCAAATCGATAATTTTACAATTATAGAAGATTTCATTTCAAAATGACCTGGTTTATACAGGGCATCACGTTGACAATGAAAATAAAAATTTGATTATCTGGCAAAATCTTTCGCCTCCTTCAACAAGGATCTTTCGCCCAAAAAAAACATATTTGCTAAGAAAACTGTCGATATATCAACATCGAAAATTGGAAAAAATAATGACCAAGTATCTACTCATCATTGTGAACCATATTGAGTTTTTTGTGAAAACCAAACTGATTCTCTGTATAATAGACGGTAAGGTATATAATGCACTGGCTGTGATATGAACAATACTGGAAAAAACGCTCAACTAGAAGTGTAAAACGAGTTTCTGTCCTTTGGCTTGTCCCCTCTCCATTCGTGGATTCGCTTCTTCGAGGGTTCATTGCACATTTCTTGTAGGTTTAATATGCAAGCTCGTGGAGAACAAAACAAAAACAATGTTGCTCAGGAGAAAAACCAAGTGAAACAAGCATTTAGAAATGAACTAGGTTTGTTAGTGGATATACCCGAGCAGCAAGCTGGAAACACAAATGATGGAAATACTGCTAAAAATTTTTTAGGAATGCAGAAAAATCTGCGCTGATAACTGGACTTAATGTAGAGTTAATCAAAAGGTTCCGTGTCATCTTGGAATGTCTGAATTGTGGCAATCAAGTGAATTTGGAAAAGTTAATTCAGATTGTTTTCACTTTATTGCCACTATTTTTTTATATACGTTTAACTTTTTCAACCTTAATATTTTCCACCTGAGGAATATACAAGGACAACAAAAGAATTGAATTCAATGATGTATCCTTGGTAAACGATGCTTGTAATGCCTGTCAAATCGGTCAGCTTTCAGAAGAGGCACAAGAGGCAAGAAATAAGGAAAATAGGCAATACAGGGAATTATTCACCAGAAAAACATCTAGACATGACACGAATGCTGATCTGCTCGATAGACTTTTAATCAGTTTTAATCCACTGATTCCAAGCATACCTGCTTCTCCAAATACAAAGCGCAAAGGGATTATTCCTGAAGTATAAGAAATATTAGCGGGTCCCTGCGGGATTCTGATTCCGAATAAAGAAACCCTATTTTATAATGTTTTTGACTTGCTCCATCCAATATTATTTCTACAGTATTTTTTTTTTCTTTTTTTTCAATATTTGAAGTCGCATCAATCTACAAGATTATTAGCGACTATGTGGTTTTTACAGTCTATATGTCATTGATAATATTTATGTCAGAGAGGAATACACATAATTGTTTTGATTTGCTGCTGTCACTGAAATTATCAATCATTGTTCGTCCTAATTGATGGGTTAGTCTCTCTCTCTCTTAAATTTTATGCACTCGATTACGATATGTTTCACGGTTATATTCGTTCCGCATACGTCACAAGTTGGAACTTCCCTATTTTTAAAGAGGTATTCGTGTGTGAGTCGTGTATGCCCCAGTCGTAGTCTTGTAAGTATTATCTCCTGTCTTCGATTTTTAGACATACATTTACTTGATAGCACTGACGGTTTGATTTCTTGTAATTTCGAGTTCAAATTATTCCACTGTTGTTGCCATGTGCTGTTCACTATCTGCCGAAGTAACATCTTAGCGTCATTGCGTACTAAACTTGTGTTTCTTGTATGTCCTGGTTGTCAGCGGCTGCTCGTGCCAATTTATCAACTGCCTCATTGCCGGCTATTCCTACATGTGACGGTATCCATATGACGCAGATTGATGCATTTCTTAATTGCAATATGTATAGTTCCCTTTTCATGAGTTGTAAAATTGGGTGGTTGGGATATTGTTGATTCAATCCAAGGATTGCACTCAGCGAGTTCGAAAGAATTAAGCATTTCTCTATTTTCGCTTCATTAGCATATTTTGAAGCCATTAGTATAGCATAGAGTTCTCCGGTAAATATTGAGCTCATCTTTGATATTTTGTAGGCTTCTTGGTGGTTGTTGGTTATTAGGGCTGCTGCTACTCCTCCTGGTGTTTTGGATGCATCTGTATAGATATGGTGGTAATTTTCATATTTCTCCAGTAATGCTCGGAAGTTCTGGATGATGGACTCGGAGTTCGTTATCTTCTTGTCTAAATGAGTTAAACTTATGTCAGTATTAGGGATATTGATATTCCAAGGAGGAGGGGTATGTAAATTGGTTTCATAACTTCGAGGGATGGAAGTATTTAGGGATATAAGATATCTATTTATTCTCTCGTAGAATGGGGGGTCTGTTCTTTTCTTCTCTCTGTATATGTCTCTGGAACGATTGGCAAATACATGATGGTATACAGGGTTGCTGGTATTGGATCGTATATTAGCTGCATAAACCAAGGATGGATACTGTCTTCTGAGTGTCAGTGAGGGTTCTCCTGATTCACATAACAGGCTTTCTATTGGGGTGGTTGGATATGCTCCCAGTGCTATCCGTATAGCTGAGTTATGAATGACCTCCCTTCAGTGTTCGTTTTTTGGCAGAGTCGTACACAATGCATCCATAGTCTATCCTTGATCTGATTAAAGATTTATAGACTCTCATCAGTACAGTAAAATCTGCTCCCTGATTCTTAGCAGCTATTTCTCTCATTAGGTTCAGACATTTTTGGCAGGTCCGTTTTAGATAATCTATATGACACTTCCAGTTCAATTTTTGGTCAAATATCATTCCAAGGAACTCATGAGATTCGGCATATTCCAGAATATTGTTTTGGAAAATAAAATTCGGAGGATTAGGTGTACAGTAATTATTAAATCAAGAAAAAAACAGATTCGAAAAATCACTCCCTGATTAGGTTCAAATAATGAATTTTGATTATTCTATGTAAATATTTTAATTTTACGTACTTTTTTTTCATATTATTTTGATGAAAGTGGCCTTGATCATGATTTCAATTTCTGAAATGTTATTTGTTCTGCTTTGTGAATATTATTTTTCAAATGAACTAAAACATGTTAACATTGCAGTGTTCAATCGATGAAATTGTCTGAATCAAAAAAATCTTTTTAGTTTTATACAGGGTGAGTCAGAAGTACTTTGACAAACTTCAGGAAATGATTTCTCACAATATTCTAATATGAATTGTCCGAATAAATACATGTCCGGAAACGCTTCATTCCCAAGATACAGGGTGTTAAAGTTTTATTTTAATTTTCGTTTTTTTCAATAACTTTCGATATACTGACATTAATTAAACGAAAATTTGTATTGTGGGTTTTTTTGAGGTGTCAAATTCGAACCTGTTGTTATTATTGCTCCTACTCGTAGTCGCCATAAGCCACCGTTTTCTAGATATTGGGACTTGGAAATTTCAAGTCGATTATTTGATAATCGATGCGTGTTGAAGTTATTACCATTATTTTGCATTTTTCACAAGAATGCTTAGGAAATGAATTTGACGTTTAAGTTAGTTGTTTTGGTTTTTTGTAGGGGGCGCCACCTATTCTATTTATTTTCACTCGTTTGAAATAGTTATTTTTGTATGAAGGGGGCAAAATCTGAATTTGTTTTAATAAAATTTGCGAGAAATATGAACATTTTATTTCAAGAAATTTTGAATATGTAAACTGAAATAAAATAAAGGAAACTAAATTGTATTCAAATGAATTGTTCAAAGTATCCACCTTCAGCAAAGATACAGGCATTCAGTCTTCTAGTCATTGAATCTCGTACCCGCTCAAAAAATATTGGTGTGTTTCTTACTGTTTCACAGGCGTCTACTATTCGGTTTCTTGTATCTTCCCCGTTCGCTACTGAAGTTTTATAATCTAGTGACTTCAAACTTCCCCAAAAATAAAAATCTAGTGGGCTTAGATCTAGGAACCTTGGTGCCCACGCCTGGTTAGGTTCTTCTTTATCCCTACCGATCCATAGATTTGGATAGACAGTGTTAAGGAATTTCCTGGCTACAACACTGAAATGGGCCGGAGCCCCATCATGCATAAACCACATGCGGATACTAATTTCCAATGGTACATTCTAAAGTAGTCATGGCAATCCATTTTCTAAAAAGTCTCTGTAAGTTGCGCGATTCAGTCGGAACGGAAGAAAGAGATGACCTATCAAGTAATTATCAATTATTGCCGCCCATACATTTACAGAAAATTCATACTGATAATGTCTTTCACTAACTGCTTGTGGATTTTCCAGAGCTCAAACATGGTTGTTATGAAAGTTTGGGATAGCATTTCGGGAGAAGTTTGCCTCGTCCGTGAAGAGTACATATCTTAAAAATTCAGGATTTCCAGCCAATTTTCTCGAAAACCACTGACACATAGTAATGCGTTGGGGAAAGTCTCGTGGCAAAAGAGCTTGTACCCTTTGAATATGGTATGGATAAAATTGTTGATCATGGATGATTATCCAAACTGTGGACTGAGTAGAATTGAGAGCTTCAGCAATTATTCTTGTACTTGTTTCTGGATTCTCCTCGAGAGCATTCAAAACAGCTTCCACCAATCCTGGGGTTCGGACTGCTCGTGGTCTCCCAATAATATCAGCTGCCCTCTCAAAACTACCTGTTTTCACCAAACGACGGTGGAGACTGGTAAATGTTGGAGCTGATGGCGGTACTTGATTAGGAAATCGCTCCTGGTAAATACGTCTTGCTTCGCGCGCATTGCTATCCGCGAGGCCATAAAAGAAATGCATATCGGCTAAATGAGCATTATTGTTTAAATAATCCATTTCTTCAGAATTGATGTTTTGTAACTCACAGAAACTTCAACAAAACAACAAAACGTTTGAATGTCTCATAATATGTAATTACACAAACTACTTACTTAAACGTCAAATTCATTTCCTGAGCATTCTTGTGAAAAATGCAAAATAATGGTAATAACTCCAACACGCATCGATTATCAAATAATCGACTTGAAATTTTCAAGTCCAAATATCTAGAAAACGGTTGCTTATAGCGACTTGTAACAAGGGTAGTTTTTTCACGTAGATATGATATATGATAGAAAAATTGATTTTTCCACTGAAAAATGTTAAAGAAATTATGAATTTCAAAAAATAATTTTCAATATTCTACGTGACCACCTTCGCCCTCCATACATAGAAAACATTTCGCGGCGAACATTTTTCAACATTGTTCTGTTGATCAGTGCTGCACAATTCCTTAAACAAATTTCTAAATGTTCTACATCTCGAAATGGGCATTGTTTATAAACATTGCTTTTCAGGTAACCAATATTTAATTTGGCAAGGATGAGAAATGTATTATTGAGTTCTTATTACAAATATTAGTTGGTTTAGATTTCATTTACGGGTTGAGAATATTGGATAAGCTCATGTGCATCAATATACAGGGCATGAATACACCTAGTGACAATACTAAATCGTGTTTTCATAATTAATCTCCCGCAAAATGTCTAATATTTGATTAGTTTTGACCCAAACTTATGTGATCTAGGTTATCAGAGCTGTTTCCAGATAAAACAAGAATGTATAATGTTTCTTAGTAAGGGTAGCTGAATGGAATTGTATTTTCAATTTTTTCATTTAATCTGATTCAAAATTGGTACATAGGATCCTCGTTGGATTCCAAACACATTTTTTCGATATCTTGTCAATTTGACCCATTTTTTTAACCACAGACAACTTTTTTTTTATTCCCGCCAAATCTGGAGTCACGTGATATAAGTTGCAACGGATTTTTTAGTTGTCAGACATGCAGAAACGAACCGACTTCAGAGTTTTTCAGAAATTTCAATAACACATTTTTTTCCATATGGAGCCAACTTTATGAGGGACCGATGGGCGAATATTTTGTCTGATATCAAAGATATTGTTTTCAGAAAGGAGGAGGTCACTGGAATATGTCACGTTTTCTTGAAATTTATTTTTGGCAATTATCCTTTTTTTCAAGATACGTAACCCATTAACGCCCAGTGATACCATGTAGTATCAAGAAATCATAAGTTCAAATTCCCGCCATTTCCTAACTCAAATGGGTGGAGAGAGTGTTCCGCGTCGAAAGTTAGTTCTAAATATATGTACCAGTTGCAGTTACACCGCTGCCATTGATAGTTGTTGGTGTTATAACCTCGTGGCAGAAAAATGGACATACGTTCCGAGTATAATTATTTTGAACTCAATATAGTCTGATAAACTCGCAATTATGAAAATATTTCCATTTTGAGATTCAGTAAGATTCTGAGGGGTAAACAAAGCGAAAGCATACCATATGGTATCACTGGGCGTCTATACATACATTTTTTTTCTTCAGAAGGGGCTTTTTCCTATCCGAAGCGATTGACATGATTTGGGGGGGACGATGACATAGCAAATCAAGTCGATTGAATTTTCGTTGAGCTTCCTGAACCCAATATTGATACAGATAAAGATACCGCAGATGAGGACAATAGTGGTATGCTTCATAATCTTACAGGCCTGCAAATGCGTTCAGCAGTGGAACTAAAATTGACAAATAATGATCGATTGGGTAGCAATTACGAAGATGTCTCTTTGGCTAACCCTCAACAGCAAACCTCGACGTCTGCAAACCAAACTATTGGCAAACAATCAAAAACTGCCTCAATACTACAAGCTCAATCGATACCAAAACAGGAGCAGGAGAACTGGATCGACAATCACTAGGAAAAAGAAAAGAGTTCCAATGGGTGGAAGGGAAACTGGTGTCTTGAATCTGAAAAGTACGCTCATTTCACTAATGAGCCTGATCCTAAAATCACACAATCATAGGTAAAACGTTTTCTGGGCATAATGATTTTGGGCGGATATAATTCTTTGCCATCCAAGCGTATGTACTGGGATGTAGAAGCTGATGCAAAAAATATACTTGTCTGCAATTCGATGTGGAGAAATCGATTTTTACAAATACATACAACGATTTATGCATTTTTCTGATTACACACAAATGGATGCTTTCGATAAAGCCTGGAAGATACGCCCTCTTATGGATAAAATAAAAGATCGTTGCTTACAAAACTTTGTGAGAATCCAAGATTTGGATTTCGATGAATCCATGATAAAGTAGTATGGTCGTCATGGATGCAAGCAATTTATTAGTGGAAAGCCAATTCGTTTTGGCTACAAACTGTGGTGTTTGAATTCTTCAAATGGTTACTTGATAAATTTCGACTTTATCAAGGAAAGAATCCTCGAGGGAACAAAAAATATGATGTATTATTCGGTAAAGCTGTTTCACCACTTGTTTCTATGCTAGAAGAACTGAAACATCCCAATTTCTCATATAATATACACGTGGATAATCTTTTTCACAGAAATGAATTTGTTTCATATCTTTGCTACGAAGGTTATGGTGCCACAGGGACCTTAAGAGACAATCGGATTCCTACATCGTGTCCTTTGCCTGACAAAAAAATATTCGCAAAAAAGAGTCATGGTACAATGCAACTCTGGAATTATTCTTGTACGATGGCTGGACAACTCCGTGATAACTAGCTTCAACAAGTACAGGTTTATCTCCTGTCAGGTCCGTAAAAAGGTTCTCGCAAACAGAGAAAACATATATGATGGTCAATCGTCCATACTGTATAAACAAATATAACCATAATATGGGTGGAACAAATCTCATGGATGAAGGTGTTGCTATCTATAGAATCGGTTCACGTGGCGAAAATGGTATTGGCCGATTTTTACTTGGATATTGGATATTTCGATGAATAACGGGTGGTTATTGTACAGGAAGAATCATCCCAAAACATTAAACTTTGAGTTTACGACATAACTACTTGTCGCGATACGGAGTGGTTTCAAAAACACCAGAATCTGCAAAAACGTCAATTCCTTGTCTAGTTTTGTTCGATACTCGCTATGATGGTATGCTTCATTACGTTGTTTCATGAAACAGACGACGCTCTGCAGGTACAAATTGTAAATCATTCGGAAGAACGATGTGCTCCAAATGTGATGTGGGCCTATGTATTTCTTGTTTTTCACAAAATTATAAACATATAATTTCAATATAAATACGAGTTTCTTAAATTCTCTTGTTTTTTTTTTATATTTTCTGAAAATAATACAATATTTTTTTGTAACCATTAGTAGTAATGCTGACGGCCAGTGATGTCATATGGTATCAGGGTATTATGAGTATTCTAGAACATTAATTATCCAAAAGTTAACTGTTTCATCTTAATTAAATGTATACTTTGCATAATTTTCAAAAAAAAGGAAATTTCACCAATTAAAAAAGTTCTTGGCGTTAATGGGTTGAATAAAACATTTTTTGATGTCGCCAAACGATTCTCAAATTATTTTGATGACCGGATATCGCACTGATAATGTCTCACTTTTTCTTGATTATATGTTAATTTCGAACAATTAGCACAATCTCGTTTTTTTCTTTGAATTTCAATCATTGTTCTGATATGGAATAGCTATAAATTCAACAACAAAAATATTGCCTGCCCAGTTCAATCAGGTACTTGGGAACGAACCTTTAGGTGAGTGAAACCGGAAAAACTCTGTATATAGTATATTTGAGATTGAATATTTCTCCGTGTTATTGAAATTTACTTTGAATGTGATCAAATTTATATATATATATATATATATATCAATTGAAAGTCTTGTTTTGATGACAGAATAAATGGGTACTATTTCTATTGAAATATATTTGAATGTGATCAAATTCCCTTTCGTAAGGGGTTATAATTTGCATGCTGAAAACTGACAATTCCAAACTAAGAATTGACTTGTTTCAGGATTTTTTCTGGAATACTCTGAAAATCAATGGATCTCACTGCAGAATTGCATACTTTGCAAGGAATTCCCGTTGTGAATGGATCGACTAGCACTTGATTTCTTTAATTTTTCCCATTTATCTGGAACGTATCCACCGATCTAGTGCTGTGACATGTTTCTTGCGATGTGGATCATTGAATTCGGAGAAAAACTATTGTTTTGAGTGCCAACGTCTCGAATTATATTCAATTCATCTTCAGGGCTCAAAAGTTAGTTTTTCTGAGTTTGAAATCCTCAACATAATTTTAAAAACAGACATTATAAGATACATCGAACGACACGATGACACATACAACCACTAAATATAGACGAGTATTGTATTACTGTAATTTTGGTTTGAATATTCGCGCGCCAGAGCACTGAGAAACTGCCGGTAATCATGTTCATTCCACTTTTCATGAAGAAAATAGAGCCCAATCAAATAATCACCGCATATTCCGGCCCACACTTTTAACGAAAAATGGTGACGGGATTCCAAGATTGCATATGGGTTTTCTTCACCCAAAAAATGATTATTGTGAAAGTTTAGGATAGTTGAAAGGGGAAACATTCTCAATTAAATATTGACAGAAAGATTTTTCTGTGAATTGAAAAATCCACGATAAAAATTAAGTTATTTTATGAACATCCCATTCATATTTTCAACAAATCAATTTAGGATAGTGTTTGTGAAAAAATTGGCTCCATAGGTGAATAAAAATTCAATATCAAATAATGCATTTTTATACACTTTTTGAAGAAACGATTGGCAAAAGTTCATTCGTAATGGAAAGTCACGAGGGAGTAGAGCCTCAACCCGTTGGATATGGTAGAGATGATGGGTCATGGAATTTTCTCCAAACAAGAATATGCGAGATATTCAAATTGTTCTCAATTTTTCGTGTACTCAATTCGGGATCTTCCTCAATTGAATTCAAAACCGCTACCTCAATTTCTGGGTTCTTACAGTACGTTGTACTCCTTTCAGATGATTGTCTGGTTCGAAACTTTCCTTTTCGCCCAACCTTTGAATGTTTGAGAATGTTCATGCATATGAAATATTTATATTTGAAAAGTGGTCTTCATACAACCGCCTGGCTTCCAGTCCATTACCATCAGCAAGCCCATGCATATCTGCAAACTCAGAATTCGTAAATTGACCATGTTTTTTCAATAATATTGTTAATTTTGATGATTTAAATACGTGACAACTAGACTAGGTAGACAACTGTTTATGTTTACAAAACAAAATCTGCTTATTACCTATTAGATACGTTTTCAATCCTTGATAATACCCAATTTCATAACAACGTGCAAATGGTGAATTTTATTTTTTTATGCGAAAACCGCACGCCAAACGAAAAAAAGTGATCAGATTTGCTCAGAATGGGATAATTATGTCAAACATGATTTGTACTTTCAGAAGAAGCAGTGGCGTATCACTTTTCTCCTTAAAATGATTCAGTGTAAATCCCACAGAAACGCCACTGGCAAAAATAAAAAATTATGTTACACAGCAGAAAATTCCTTTGGATGCATAGAAGATGCGTACTACGTTTCACAAAAATATCTAGGGTCCATACCACAGTTATCATGAAAAAAATATTTTTTTCTTAAAACTTTAGCACCCTGCAGTTCAAAAGTTACCCTGTATATAAGGAAATCGGGGGATAGTGTAAGTGAAATGGCAGAAGCTTAGCTTAAAAAATTCTAAAATGGTTCAACTGTAATCTATTGACAATGAACCTAGACGAAACTTGAATATTACCCTCCACATCTTATGAATATAATCTACCAAATTATGAGAATAATAAGATGACAAACCAAATGATGAATCTAACCTCGTACAAAAAGTATCTCGAAATTCATTTGGATTCATTTTTGAAATAAAATATCCACGTGGAGAAACTAAAAAATAAAAAAGGATCAATTCCTCATGAATCTTATCAATGCCAGCAAATACTGTACTTGGAGAAATTGAGAATAGTATACTACGGAATTGTGGATCATTTATTGAGTTAGGGTATAATTGGTTGCGGGGGCATAAAAAAAATATTCTAAAACTATTGGAAGTTACCCAAGTAACAAAAATATCTTTATAATTATCGTATATCATGCTATAAAACAAAATGTAATACAACAGATTTGTTCCTAAAACATGATGAAGTGCTTTATACGACACCTACCGAAGCAAAATAGGCCCTGGTTTATACAGCTCTATAGTTGGTATAGGCTTCTGTAAGCATGCTATACACACATTATACAATAAATATTGATACGCTTACACAGCTACTATAAGGCAAACTTTTTTCTGCTTTATACAACACTTATGTCTGATAAGGGGGTTGTTAGGCTATTATTATAGAATGACGACCAACAGTTTTTAGAATACGTATAAAACCCTCAAAAAACAGTTGTAAGAATGCTGTTTAGGTTGCTATAGAAAACCGCTAGAAACGATTGATATTCGTTTGTCGATCGTACGTGTATTATCTTGAAAGAACCATTTGGTTCATTTAAAAATAACTATACGATAAAAATATTTCCTAAACCCATACCTATACAATTCTTCATTTCTTTAATACATCTATAACAATGTCAGACAATAATTAATGGCGATGGCGATTAAGAATAATACCACCATGATAAATATAGTACTTACTATAACTTGAAACAGAAAATAGTTTGGTAACAAGTTATAGATTCTCCTGCGCAACAAATTCTTCCGATAAAATATGTCTAGATATTAATGCACAAATTGAAGCGCCTTCTCCTTTGTATCATTTTAAATATTTTTTTTAATTTTTAAGAAAAAAATATTCGTAAAATTCAATTATATTTTTTTAAACCTATTAGAAAAGGTTCCATAAATGAAATTGATAATCGCCCTTTCCAAAAAACACTTACTAGTTACTTGGTTTCTACGCTTTTAGTTTTAATTGAGATAATTTGCTAATGGCGTCAGAAATAGGAAAATATATGTTATTTCTAAGATGGCGAACATAGTTACAGAACGAATATTCGTTACAGAACTCTTAAACAATCTTTTGATTCTGTAATGCTGTTTAAGCTATACCTTACAAGATGTTTGCTGACCTTTAAATCGAAATGTTGAGTTTGATTTTTAGACGTTGTCAAATTTCGAACAGAACCTTAATAGAGAATTTTCGGGCGGCTTATTTCAACCACACTACTCGTAATCCGTTATACTGCTCATGCGCAGTGATAAAGAAATAACCGATCCGACCTTATTCTGACAGTTATGATGTGCGCCAGTCGATTTTTAACACTACTCCCGTTAATAACGTTACCGCTTGCGACGTAACTGGTGCACAAATTACGGCAAGGAGTAACGTTTATTAGCGGGTGGTAAAAATCGATTCGCGCACATCATAACTGTCAAAGTAAGCTGCCGAAAAATCTATTTTTTAACGTCTTAGCCGAAAACTACCTTAATATTTTAATATTTGGTGACTTATAAAAATTGTACGCACCCTTCAAGTAACGAATCAATATTATTTTACCAATATACAATACTTTTATTACAATCTGGCAACAATGTGCCTAATGATTCTTTGGCCATCCTTTCACGCGGCGGTTTTCAACAATACACAACAAAACGGTTCTGTAGTGTGTGTGTGTTTATATTATTATACGATAATTGTATTGCGGAGTGCAACGCTATATTATTATAAGCATTGTGAAACAAGTATAACCTTGAAATCAAATCGTAGATACGATCTTTGCAAGTTACTTATTTTTTATTTATCCCGATCAAAATGTTTAGGATAGTTCAAACAGTAGAACGAGGAAATGATACATTAACGATAGTACCAACAGCCTGGGAACAAAAAGGTATTTTATTTTGGCCTAAGATTGGAGCATCGAAACTACAGAGGGAAATAAATTCTGCCCGTGAAACAAATTGGATAAGCCTAAAATGTAAGCTTAAAAGAAATCATTTGAACACATTTGAAACGGCAGAAAAAGAAATGGACAGGATGGTTTAAAATTTCCACTTTGCTTGATTCTCTGCCAGCAAGCACCATTATCAAGATTCATTTTAAAACTCCACATTTGAATAAATATAAAATTCTACTGTTATTGTTCGTTTCATCAAGCAGCGTTTAGAGACATTAGACTTCTATGGTGCAAGCATCCAACTACGTTAAAACCAACAGCATAACATATTTCTATAAGGTAATTTTAAGTTATTTTTCAATCAATGATATAACGCTGCTATAATATAGTTCTAAAAATACTTATACAATGTTTCAATAGAATACCTACACAACTAGTTAAAAGTTTTTGTATTACAGTTCGTGAGAATTATTATACAGCGCTTATAAGCACATTATATGACCACTATAAAATTGTTTTGTAGGAAGTCATAGGAATATTTATACAGCCTTTATAAAACCTTCAAATTTATAGAATGAATTGGACATATAATTCTGATTGTAAGAATATTCTTACTGCAGTGTTATATCACAGTTAGGTTCTTTCAATAAATTAGTCCAAATAAATGCGCTAAATGATCAAATTATTCTATTGACAGCACTAAAAAGTACCAGTACGATAATTTTTTTGTTCAGTGATTCCAAATTGTTACTTGGGGGTTCACTAAATCATGTCTTGTAGACCGACTCAAGACTCTACTAATCTACTGTTTATTGAGCTGATACTATAATTCACGTATGACATGGGACATTTCCGATTGATGTGATTGGCTGACATGATAAAACAACAGAGTAGTAAGAGGCGATCAAGTCGATGATATTTCCATCATCACCCCATGTTACCTATCAACTGTTTCTGATGAAAATTTTAGACTGGCAGTTCGTCGTTAAGAATTCAATTTTACTTGGTGATGTTCATTATATTCTCTCACCAAACTCGTGCAATGATTATTTAACCGTGATAGCACTCGTTAAAACCGATGAATAAAACTTTTAACCCGCTGTTTGTTATCACCGTTGATAATCATAGCACTGGTTAAATCACCCCCAAAAATATTCGATATCAGACAGATTTACATTTATAATTAACTAGCTCCAAGGATGTTCAATCAAAACCCTGAAAATATCTAATCGGAAACCCTGTTCGAAGAAAGTAAAGAAATGGATAGCATTACAGAGTCGAAACTTCTTTCATGACATCATTGATCCTGCTTAGATTATTCATATATTGATTGTTTCATAATTCCTGAGAATTTGCAAAACCTACTGAACACTAAGCTTATACAGATTGAAGCTTTAAATGCCCTTTTTCAATCCATATGGCCCCAAATAAATATAATGATCACTCAAATATTAAGTCTGTGTACTCGTAGCATACATAAATTTAGTAAATTCTGCAATGAGAAAAATATCATAAATAGGCTGCAAATATTCATCATAACTCATTATTTCCTTCTCTGTTGAATGTACTATTCGGTCCAGTTTAACCCATACTATTGGCTATAATAAACCGAACAAAAAACACTCACTTCACTTATTGATTTTCCCTAAACTGGGTTTACAAAACCACGACACGGGTTTCGCTACAACTCAACAAACACATTATATCATGTTAACAGATGTAAACTCGGTCGTTTAAGGATTTATAATCTTCTCAATTAAAAGACGCCCCAAAATACGGTATGTAATCTTGGCCGATAGTGAAACTGATGATACCACACCTCAGTTCTAAGAACTCTACGGGTCTATGTTTGTAAACTAACCTACTACTGAGAATCAGAATCAGTTTTTCAACATTATAATATCACACTTTGGCAAGGAAATGAAAACTTTGAAGGTTATATTACTTATATTCCAAGAAGGCATATATTAACGGTATATATTAACACAAAATATATACAAATCATAGATCAAACAGTTATTGATAAATTGATATTATACAATTCCACTCAACAATAACACATATTAAAATAAAAATAAGTATCATACAAACGAAAATACATATTTCATCTCAAATTATCATTTAGAACTTATTAATTGTAATAATGTGCAGCAAGTTTGAAAAAAAGGCAGCGTAGTCATTTTTTTGGCGTTGTAGTCATTAATAATACGGTCTAAATACTTTTTTTTTCTTGTGTCCGAATTTGGTACATATGGTTTGTCCACACTTTGAAGTTTCACATATATTTCACATTGATTATTTCATAAAAAGTCAACAGAAACAAATATCAAAGGATGAGGTGCGTTAATAGTATATTAAAGTGGATAAAAAGGGCTTTAAAACACGCGCGCCGTCGTGCTCGAAATAGAGCAAGTGTTTTTAAGACCAGTTATCCACGAATACTTTACGTTATTTTTTTTTATTGGTGCACTTTGAAATCATATATACTGGTATTATTACTACAAAAAATATAAATAAGAACTAATAATGCAAGAAGGTTGAATTCGTGATGTGACATCAGTATACCTTTCGTTGTCATGGAATTGAGAAAAACGTTCATTTGCAATTTGTTACCAAAGATCAATATTTTTTGTCACCAGAGCTCAAAAATGAATTATTCTAATATCGATTTTTTGAATAGTGAGGCAGAATCGCGGTTAATACCGCGAAAATCCAGTGATATATATAAAAAAGAATATGAAAAGTTCATCAAATGGATGGAGGAGCACATATAAATGAACGAATTGTGAGTAATATGTTATTTGACGTTAGAAGGTACTCCTGTCAGATCAATAATCAAAAATATGTCATTTAGACTTCACGTTTCTCGATTTGTTGATGTTGTCATGGTAACCTTTAAAAAACGCGCGTTTTTTAAAGTTCGATTTAAACACGCTGGGGCGTGCTTTAAATGGGTAAAAAGGGGCACCAATAAAAAAAAATAGTTTTTTAAATGTGAATGGAATGATTGACAGGAATTAATGCTTCTATCGGCCCTTGACGTTTTAGACGCCCATAAATCTGGAGGATAGATTGCACAATCAAAACAGTATCCTTACCATTTTTCTCCTTTTGATTTATTTCTGTATTTTTTGACAGGACTAAGTTTTTGAATTTTACGCCACCTAGATTGTGATGAAATCTACATCCTATTAGTTTGACTTGCGGTCAGACAGTACAAGCTGCATTGTGGATAGCCTTTTCGAAATCGACGACGATTTCCTTGGGAAAAAAAAACCAGCACACAAAACATAAGCGGTGTATAATGTCCATTTAGGCAGCCGTAAACAGTTGCAGAAAAATTTAGTGCAGTAGTCAAATGTACCATCTATGTAGATTTTGCTACATTTGCACAGATTCTCCAAATTTGTAACGCAACTGAATGTATGTGAGAATCTTCATCATTCACCAACAAGAACTCCGCACCTCGGTTTGTGCGATAATTTGTTTTTGTCTTTAGTGCATTATGAACTTCACTTTGAGATTTAGGAAGCACAGCAAGTAACTTTCTTCTAGCGTTGTATATATTGCTTTTTATGTGGGTGAGATCCTTTGTCTAAAGAGCTGTTGTATCTTCATTAACCATAACTGAATGTCAAATTTTACTTGGCCGACTGCTGATATCGTCAACGGATTTTCTTTCCGCTGAGCTTGTAATGATATTTCGTTGAATATCTTTGATGTTTCAGGCACCATGACTGTGAGTAAAATTTGATCTCGAGATGGTATAATCACTGCCCACAGTGTAAACACTAGCAGAACACTCTGTTTGCAACTCCACTTCTCTCCCGTTCTCAACTCTTTTTTAAAAGTGTTTTTCTAGTTGTTCATTGATAAAACAACATTACCACGCTGACTCTTGATGACTGATGCTTGTATATCCATAATCGGTTACACGCAAACGACTGAGATTCACTGGACAAATCTAAGATGCTACTGTTTATCAATCAACCTCGACACTTCTATTTGTATCCAGGGTGCAAAACTTGTTAATTATAAAGGGATGAGTGGGTATTTCCAAATTATTGATATATTTCCTGATATCTACGTAGATTACCTGGCAAGTAATCTTCCTCAAATAAATGATAATTGAGGCGGCCGAGTTTACATACCTGAAATCAGGTACACATTTTTATCCGGCCGAGATTACATACGTATTAGTGAGCATTACCTGATAATCGGCCCAGTTAACAATCTCCCAAATAATCAAGGCAGGTGGTAATAGGTATATAAATCCAATTAGAATATTAGGAATGATCCAATAGGTAATTATTAAGATTATTATATCAATTTCCCGTTCATTCTTCAGCATAGAAATTCAACAAGTTGATCTGGTCATTAACAAATAATTCTTAACTTTCTAGAATGTTGAGTTAGAAACCTTGCTTTTCCATATGTAATATTTGGAAATCGTTGACAAAACAATATTTTTCAGTCAAGAAGTGAGTAGCAAAAGTTGCATTTGTTTTTCCATGGTCAAAACAATTCCCTTGTTCTGATGATTGTTTTTGAAATGTTCTGTTGGTCTTATGTGAAAACAAGTCAATTTATATAAGTACCCCAGATTTATGAGATCAGTTTTATTTTTACTGTTCTCAATGAATTTCCTTTAATTATTACGTATTGTTGTATTGTTTTAATTACCTGAAGTACTTTATAGCGAAGCAGTTGTCGTGGTTCTGTGAACCCAGTTGAGTAAAAATAATTCAGTGGAAATTTGTTTGCTTCAATACGGATTTTCATCAAGTTGCGACCGCATCAATCCGAAAACTATCCAATTAACTATAATTAATTCAACTCATCGGACGGAAATGCATAATTTTTCATTTATTTCGTAATTTTGAATAAATAAATACCATAGACAGGTACCAGAAAGTACCTGCATTTCAAGAAGCCACCATACAATGCTTTTTTTGTTCAATACTTACTTAAGCATATAATGATGAAATATAGTATAATGTGAATTTTACTTGGAAGTTGGAGGCATTGCAGGCGGGGCCGAACCAATAACTAAAATAAGTTAACTGGTAGTATTCAAGTGAAAATTTTGCACCAATCTGTTTCAACCCATCAGAAGCCTTCATTTTGAACCGTTACCAAGGCATTGCAAGAAATTTTCGGATATTTTTTCCGCTTGGGTAGGACCCTGGAGTGAATTATAGGAGTATTTTTCTGACGTAATAATTACTGTCACTTGATTAATACTTACATTTAGTCACGTAACCAGTTTTCACATATTTATTTTATAAACTTAGAAATACATAGGGAAACCATGTTTGCGTTTACTTATATTAAAAATTATTCATCCTATTATAATATTCAGTTATGAATTTTTAGTGCCTCTGGTATTCTTCTACTATCTCCTCTCTTCCAACGGCGAATAGGTTAAACTAGGAGAAATTTAATTTTTTATTTTACATCCTAGTCTAATGAAATATAAATATTTTTTTGGGAATTAGGAAGTTTATATTTTGCAGAATTTCGAAGCAAATGTGTACAACTCAAAACAAGTTTTCCGGACAGGTATCTATGAATTTACTTGCTCCGATTGTAATGCCCGTACGTAGGTCAGAGCAATCGGAAAATTATAACTAGAGCCAAAGAACCCCTTGAAATCATTGACAAATGTAAGAACCAATTTTCCACTTCCCCGAACTACGAAATTAACTCTAATAGTTCCTTTGCTAATCACATTATTAATGCCAACCACAATTTTGATCTTGAGAAAGACCTTAATATCATTCACCATGCCAATGAAGGTGTCTTGATGAATGTTCTAGAAATGTTTGCTATAAATTCCAACAAAAAAGATAACAACGTTATTTCCTTAAATGAACAAATTAATTTTGACACTATACATTTTTTCGATTCTCTTTCATTCAAACTCACTTTTAATTCCTATTTTTGCAATGATTTATTTTATGGGCAAAAAATTGCGTCTTCACCTCACCTCTATTCTCATATTTTGACCGTATACTATAACTATTCACATTGAAGGTCACCATGATGGTAGTTGTGTATCAAATGATGAACTATTTTTGCTTTCAACTTCATATGTTTGAAGAGTCCTAACGCCCGATTTTACCTTTTTCCACTATGATGTGTTGCACAACCATGAATTATTGTTGACATTGTATTTATTTTTCATCTCATGTAAGTATCTTGAAGGATGCCATCTAAACCAATTTTGTCATTGTTCAACGTAGTTTTTTAACATCTTTACAAATTGTTATTTCTATTATAGTTTCTTTGTAACCTACTGATGATGGGTGCTCAAGCCCCCGAAATATGTCTAGTTGACAACATCAACATTTCGATTTATAAAGTATGTGGAGATGACTTTGAGTTTCTCTTCCCTATTTTCTCATTACATGATGTATTCTACATTGCTGAAATGAAATTCTATAGATTAGGAACAAATCTTTTCCTTTTCAGTTATCAGTTGTTTTTTTTTCCGCAGTCGTTTTTATCAATAATTCGGTTTATTGATGATATTTATAATGTATAACATTGAGACGATGGAAGTCCCACCACTAAGATATAAACTATATACTAAAAATAGCGGTGAACTTAATGTTCATACATAGTTAAAACCAAATTATGAAATAGCATCTGGCCCGGAACAAAAGTTACTGCTTAGTATACTTAGGTGATTGAAAACATCAATTGAGCTGTGGCACACACAAGTGGATTACCACAGTGTTACTCAAATATCCCAGATTGTGCATTAACATCATGGTGAGAAAGTTTTGGCAATGTTTCATGAGATATCTTTGTTTATCACCCAAATAACATATTGATGCATTTCTAGTATAGTATATTTTTTTAGAATCAACGTCTCCAGAAAACCTGAAAAATGAAGTTCACTACTACTAACATCATGTATATGGCATTGATCGCCATGTTTTGCATCTACACCAGTGATGCTTTCAATGTAACCGTGATTTACGAAAACTATCGCCATGAGGACGATGAGTGGTATGGCGTGTTTGTCTCAGATACTCCAGTGTCTGAAGTGAGAAAAGAGTTTGCAAGGAAACGGCGTTTCAACGAAGGACAAATACAACTCACGTATGACGGTCAAGTACTGAGTGATTCAAAGACTTTATCTGATTATGGTATAACCGACGATGTGCTCCTTGAAGGGAATATTGCTTACAGATAGGTTTCTTGCTTGAACACTTGTATTCTAGTGTAAGCCGTGAGGTAGCGAACGTGTGAGAGCTTGAAGTCGCCTCAAGTCCTGAAAATAAATATTATTGGAAAATATGCTTTTTATTTACCGTAGCCAAAATATAATAAAAAAAGGTATATAAATATATATATATATATATATATATATATATATATATATATATATATATATATATATATATATATATATATATATATATATATATATATATGGTGTGCCGATACCAACAACAAATCAAACAAACGAAAACAATAGATAATCTTTGGATTCACGTACGACTAATTGTTTCAAAAATGACAAAAGTACTTACAATTGGATTCACCACACCCTTCAATACCATAGATCACACCTTACACGGAGAACAGAGCGTGTCAAACCCTAATTTTTGATGCTCAAACTGTTACTTAAGTTTAATTATAAATGTTGTATTAAAACTATGTCCTTTGAAGAAGACGAGGGACCCCCCGTGGAAACGTCGACCAATACAAAAATAAATCAATAATGAAGACAAACCTCAACAACTAATTATTCATACAAAAACGAACCTCAACCCCAAGAAAACTTCCTGAAGTATATATATATATATATATATATATATATATATATATATATATATATATATATATATTGTTATGTTAGAAGTACTTGTTAAGTGTTCAAAGAGGTAAAATGAAAATTATAAATTGAAAAAGCACATAAATAAAAAATGTTCATATTCAGTAATTTATGCTATGTTATTTTACAGTTTTTCTAAAGATTCTACCGTTTTTTCTGAAACCTTATATAATATTAGTCGATACACATGTTTGAAATAAACAAATTGGCATAATTTATAAAATTATAGAAATCAAAATTTACTAATATATTTTTGAGCACAAGCAGACAACAAAATGTTAAAGTAATTGAAACATTCTGTATATGAAATTAGATCT
Source organism: Gonioctena quinquepunctata (assembly GCA_018342105.1). NCBI lineage: Eukaryota > Metazoa > Arthropoda > Insecta > Coleoptera > Chrysomelidae > Gonioctena > Gonioctena quinquepunctata. Next base: position 48,380 of record JAFIRS010004093.1, read on the forward strand.
GAACATGATAGCCAATGAGATGCCAGGATAGATCTCGATGCAAAATTATGAATTTTGAAAATATGAAAACAGAATACGTCAAAAATTATTTTTGATGTATCATGTATATAGTATGTAAGGTATTTAGAAACGATTCCTGAATAAAAACTGTCAAATAAACAAAAATAATGAAAAATGCAACAAAAAAGTGCGTGTAAATCGAAAATTCGGTAAGAAAACAAAGGATGTGTGGTATCAAGGGAAAAAAATCAACAAGCGAGAGATCGAGGAAAAATAATTTTGGAAGAACAAACTCAAGAAATTTTAATTAGAAAAATCAATCATATTTTCGTTACAAAACAGTTATTTGCCAATACAACACAAGGAAATACTAGAAAGAATTGTAGCTGATAAAAAAAAACAGATGCAGAACGAATCTTACCTTTTCATTTGAGACATACCAGTTCGAGGGCGAATTCACATTCGACAAGGGGGCTGCAGATTGGAACGGCAGTTTCCAGGAACGGGAGAGCGATCCGAGACACTGAACAGTTTCATTTCAAGAAGCCACAAGGTACTTTGAACCATAAAAGGTTACTCAACTTACTTCATTTTGAAAATAAACCTTTTTCAGAACCCTTTCGATAGAACACTTTTATGAATTAGTATATAGACTACATAACCTACAAACATTGGTTACATTTAACTTTTTTATTATCACATAACTTCACTTTTCATGCATATTTCAATGTGAAGCACTAATTTGAGTTAATTATCGCAGAATAGATAACAGTAAGTCTTCCTGAATAAAGGAAATTATTATTTTGATGAATTTCTGCCTTATTTTCAATCATTGAGCTATAGCAAGTTGCCATGTTCTGAAATTGACATCAAGAACGACCAGAGGGCTCCACAGTAGAACTGACTCCTGAGATTCCATAGGCGTACCGATTGAATTAGCTGAGGTAGAGGGAAAACGGTGAAATACATAGCCGGGCATTTGAAATATTTATATGGGTATTTTATATAAACATATTAAATTAAATTCGAAGAGCAACTAGCTGGAAGAAATTCGAAAATAATAACAATTTAGTAAAACAAAAAAATTTTTTTTTTGTTATGATGTCTGATTGTGAAAATAAATAAATAAATAATAAAATAAAAACAAACCTCAATCACCTCATCATAACAATATATGTATATATACACATAGATGCCTATTGAGTTGTGACCTCCGTTGAGTTGAATAGGCGACCTGACCTGAATGATATAAAATTTGTGAATACATGATGAGGGGTATTAGACGTAGAGCCGAGTGGTCAAAAATGTACGGTTGGTTCCGTTTCTTCAGAGTAAATTTGGCCTACTAATTCAGATCCGTCATGAAGGCAGCACCAATGTTTGGGATACTTTGTTAAATTCGGTAGCTTGGTGACGTTACGACGTCACCAAGATGGCCACTGTGCGAAAATCGTAGTATACCATTTTAAGGTCCGGATATATTTTTTCACTATTCTGCTATTGACACTTGAGATGGTAATTGGTCTGTAGTTCAATTATAGATGGATCATTTTTTAAATATTGGGATGACTTTTCCCACTTTCAGCATGTCCGGAAAAGTTTCTGTTTCTATAGGTTATTTATTATGGAAGCAAGAGGTTCACAGATATAGTTCGAAATAGATTTCAACGATTTTTGTGGAAACGCAATCCATACCACTAGAATTTTTTTTTTTTTTAGTTTATTGATGACGTTGAAAACTACAATTGGGGTACGGGGTGAGAATCAAAATATCTAGCATCCTGTTCAAAGCAGTTGTACCTACTACAACGTTATCTTTGGAGTGTTGCTGGAGACAGCTTGAGCAATCGGCAAATTTGTTGGCTATAATTGTGTTATCATTAACTAGCTTATTATCAATATACAACTCACGAGGATGTTCGTTTCGGGTTTGTTTCCCTGTCAATTTATCGACAGTTTTCCACACTTGCTTCTGTTTGTTTTGTATGCTATCGGTTTCTGTAATCTTATACTGATAGTATACTCGTTTTGAGTCATTTATGTTGCGCCTATGCTGAATTCCCATTTCACGATATGATTCTAATGATTTTTTTTTTTGAAGACCACTATAGTTCTTTCAATTGCCTACCCTCAGCTTCGATTTCATTAGTTATCCACCCATTTTTATAAGTTTTTGTTCCAATTTGGATTCTTATACAGGGAAATGTTACATCTGGAAAAACCTCTCGTATGCATCGTTGACGTTAATGTTATTTTGATATACACATTGATAATCTTCCTTACTCAATAAATCGCCTAAATTCATAAGATTTTCGTTACATGTATCACGCCTAGTAGTAGTTTTTTTATTAGAATATTTTTTCCGGTGATCCTCGGTTCTCAGTATGAACATTTACCATAATGATCACTTAAACCATTCCGTCAACTTCCTCAATAACTAACGGGCTTTCTATATCAGTAGCAAAGTAATCAATTTGGGAAATTGAAGTTACCCCGTTTTTATTAGTACAAACTTTCGTAGGTTTTTTATTTTTAGAATCGAATTTGTAGCTTTCCAACAAGTCAATGAACAGATGTTTCTCCTTTTCTTTCTGGGGACAATATTTCAGGATCAGATTGTCAATATTCATATATATGATAGCTTCTACCTGGATTTTGGAGGAATATTTTCTAGAATGTTCAGATGTTCAATCAGATATCCAGCTTTCAAGTTTGATGCCTGGTGCAACCTTAAGGCCCTCAGTGCCGCTTTCTCCATTACACACAGGTGCAGTGGCGGAAGTCTGCCCCTGTGATTCCCAGACAGGCTAATCCCTGCACTTTCTCCAGTTTGATTTGTGTTGAGAACTCATAAAAATTTTTCCACCATACTAATGAGGCATAGCTGAACATGGGTTTGATATTATTTTCAGCTTCAAACCCATGTCATGCCAAAAACTCTGCGCAACGTCCAGGTTGCCGCTATAGCCTTCGAAATAATGTTATTCATATGACTGTTTCATGTTAGTCTTTGGTCGATTATTACGCTCAGGTATTTAACTTCTTTAGTAATCAAATATCTGGGGTTGTAGCTTTAAGTTGGTACTTTGGAACCAGCACTGTTTTGCGAGCCCAAGTGCAAGCGCAGAACTTTTTGAGCCCAATGAGTGAAGTTAAATATGGAATGTTTGGAATTCATATTGAAGGCACCATTTGAATTCCTGATTGTTCCAATAACAGCATTTGTTGGCCATATTTGAGCATTTGAGCTGCCAATTGGATTTCTGAATTCAAATTGGAAATTTAAAAACCTCAACGATGGACACATTATATTGTCAGCCGCAATGGATAAATCCGAATCACATTCAGTTTCATTATTTGAATATTTCTTGAATATTGTGTGAACCTCACAGCAGGTATTTCAATCACTACCACAACTTTCATACCTAAAAGTATTCATGTAGGTATTGTAGCGACTGGCGAAAGCAAAAATCAAGCACACTCCGCGGATGGCCCAACTTGTTGGTTGGGATGGCTGTAGACAACTCATTATTGAGAATAGATCGATATATAATCAGAAGAAACGATCTCTAGAAAATAAGGCGTGAGAACTTTTTCAATTGGTTGAGCCATCCATGATAACAGCGTGTTTGAAAAATATTTTTTTTCCATTGTTTATGAAGTACCTACATGAGTTGATTTTTCGAATAGTGTAATGGGTTTTTGAATGACTGTATCAAATCACTAGCTGAAGTATTTTTCTCCTGATTTTTGCAATTTAAAAAAAATCCATATAACTTTTGTCACGAGCAACCTGGCGTTTTATGAATTTCCATTCCATGTGTGTTACCACATAATGAATTATTCTGCATAAGTCTCATTTTGTTATATCGAAAATTTGTATGAGTGAAAGATCCTATTTTTTGACATATTTTTACCCGACGAAAAAAAAAGGAGGAGGTTCTCTGGTCGACGCGTATACAGGGTGTTATATAATACGTATCCTATATTCTACAGGACGATTCCTCAGTTATTTATAAAGTGAAAAGTTCATGAAAGCATGGGTCCGCAGGGCCTTCATTTTTGATATACGGAGTGTTGAAAATTTATTTTTATTTTGGTTTTTTCTCAATAATTTTCAAAATAATGTCGATATCTGGACGAGAATTGATATTTGGGTATTTTTCAGTATGAGGAATTTAAATTTGATCTTAGTTTGGTCCTTAATTGTAGGGGCGCCGCCTACAGGTCTTTGTCTCTTTTGGGGAGTCACAACTTTGTCGTGCATGTATGTATCACATTTTCTAGAGGAAAAATCGATCTCTCTATCATTTTTACGAGAAAGAGTTTTTTTTTCAAAAATCGCTACAACCAACCGTTTTCGAGATATTTTGATTTGAATTAATCGATGCATGTGTTTGTCAAAAAGTTAAACAATTTTTTTTATTCAACATAGAAACATTTTAAATGCTTATTTTTAGAAAAAAATTAACGACGGAACACTAGATATAATTCTGAATCAAAATCACAATAAAAAATGTTCGAATTGTCCACCTCCTGCCTGAATGCACGCATCCAATCTTCTTCTCATCGATTCGCGCACTCATGGGAAAATTCCTGGAGTATTTTGAATCGTTTTACAAGAGTTAATTATTCGATTACTCAATTCTCTTCCATTTTGGATGGGTGTCTGGTGAATTCAGGATTTTAGATGTCCCCACAGGAAAATATCCAAACTGTTAAGGTCTGGTGACCTAGGGAGTCATGGTTGAAGCCCTCCCCGACCTATCCAACAGTTTCCAAGAATTTTATCGAGAAATTCTCGCGCTTGGATGCTTAAATGTGCCTGGGAACCGTCATGCATAAACCACATTCCATTTCGTAGTCTAAGCGGCACATCTTCCAGTAAAATAGGCGAATCTTCTTCAAGAAAATGACGATTACTCTCTCCGTTCAATCTTCCCGGAGTAAATAATGGACCTATAAAATAATCTCCAAGGATTCCTGCAGGTATTTCTATGAACACAAATGATTGTTGTGAAAATTGCGAATACCGTTGCGTGAGAAATTTGCTTTGTCGGTAGACAGGATTTGATTTTCAAATAAAGGATTTTGAATAAGGCATTGGAGGAATCGTTCTGTGGAATATCGGACACTCATTACATAACACCCTGTATATTATTATTTTTCATGACCATGCATAACTTTTTACAGAGTTGTCCGATTCAGATAAAAAAAAAAAAATTTGAATTTGAAAAAAAATTACACCCCTAAGGGTAGAAAAATAGGGGATGATTTATTGATTTAAACCGATTCTGTTGAAACTTGGAACACATATATAGTTCTGATGACACTACAGCATAATGGAGGCCCGGAATTATTCTGATGATGGAGACGGAAGACAGTCGAGGGATCTCCTCAACGGTTCACAGCAGGTACCTCGTGTTTGGGGTAATATGTACGTACATAAATACATATGCTGACTAAATGACTCACTGATTGACTGATATACAATTAACGCCCAGACCAAACCGCTGAAATTTTGATAGCAAATGTTTTTGATATTCCAGGTGGGTGAGAAGGGGGACGAATGTGAAAGTACAGTTGGTTTTGAAATTAGAGTTAAATAAATTAGTATTTGGGCTCTACTTCGCAAATGAAGAGAAATGTAATTCGGAGTTTTCGAAAATTCAACCCTGAAGGGGTAAAATGGGTGTTGAGAGTCTGTATAAATACTTCTGAAGTTGGGATTATGAATATTGTTATAATAATAATAACAATAATAATAATATCGTCTTTATTTGTTCAGAAATAGAAGTGGATAAACACTTTTTTAATGTTTTGGCGACATTCGGCTACAGCCGTTCTTCCATGCAACCAACAAAAAAAACAGTTATGAACATAAGTGGTTCGCAAGCAAAAACAAAAAATAATATTAATACATATACTTGTGATAGAGTTTTAATAATACAGTATCATTTTGATTCAATTTGTAACACCCTTTATATCTGAACCCCAGATTTCAACTTATATGATTCAAATTTAAGAAGGTGAAATCACTTTGCCGATAGGCTGCTCAGATGGATACGGTTAGACCATGAGTAAGGTTCAATCAATGACTTTTCCTAGTTTATCAAATTGGGCCACTAAAAAAATTATTCATGAATTAACTTGACTAGTTCAAGAGTTGGGCGCCAGGCTTGCTAAAGACAAAAGCCAAAGATAAATAAAATTAAATAAATGTCACCTAGCTTGTATGGGAAGGCAAATAAATATGCAAGAAATCAACTTAACAAATTTATTCCAGACTGAATGGTAATTTGACTGGATAGAAAAGATATAAAAAACAAACGTTAACAATGTATAAATATTCTGTGCAAAAATTGAAAAATTACATGTGGATTAAACATATTTTTGACTCTGATTGAATCTGAACATTTACAATGTCCCGATTCCTCTAGCTGTTGGTGATACGGATATACCTGCGGAGGTCTTCAAGGAGGGAGATGCAAAGGCTGGTTTCTACGAAGCTGGTCTCAGCGGTACAACGATGGAATTGGTCTCAGCGGTACAACTACGAATCAGGTCGTGGGTGGTTCTCTATTTGGTTTTAGACCCCCTTTTTGGCGTGAATTTGGTTGATCTTCACGGACCAGGCTGAGTTGGATGTGCTGTATGACCCCCTAGGGTACCAGTCCTTCTGTCTCCGTAGGTGGCTCCACGCCGTGGTATATATCATGCGAAGATGATAGGAATCAAAATTTGTACAAAAAGGGGAGAACAAAGGATATCCTTTAAACCTCAAGTTTTATGATTCAAATTTTAATCTAGAGTCAAAAGATAGATGCAAATGATAGCATACAAAAAAAATCTCAGTCTATATAGAAGACTGGAAGATTACAGTGAAAAAACAAAGATAATAGCAATCAAATCGCTATTCTGGATTTAAATTTCCAAGTTAATTTTAATAATTTGAAAAAATATTGAAAATGAGCAAAATTTAAAACCAACAAAACAAACCACCCAAAACGTTATGTTCAAATTCAGTTAAATTTTGAAACAAGTAAGTTTTGATAAGGTGATTCTATGTACCAGAAGGGTAAAAAAATTTAATGAGGAAAGGTATTCCAAAAGAAATATAAAAATTTCCTTGAAATTTTACCAGAGAAAAAATATAGTATTTTAAAGCAAAATACTATAAAATTGCCAGAGGAAAAATCTAATATGTTCAAAGAAAAAATCATCTTAAGGTTTCCAGGGAAAAAATATAGTATTTTAAAGCAAGTACCATAAGAAAATATAGCGTTATAACCAAAATACTCTAGTAAGCTACAAAAAATTAGGGTTCATGAACCAAGATAATAGTCAGAGCAAAAGTATACTCTTCAGTTAAGATAAGAAGAGAGAGATACACGTCTTTCAGTGAGCACAACTCTCTTAGATAAAGACAAAGTTAAATAATTCTTTTTATTGAAGAATTTTCGAAGATAAACTGAAGAGGGAGACCTCACGTCTTTCAGTGGGCACAACTCTCTTAGATAACGATAATTTTGAAATAAGGCGGCAATTCTCTTTTCAAATCGATAAGACAGGTAATTCTCAAAATTTTGAATGAATCTCCCTGCTCTTGGCGACAAGGTAGTAACTGTAATGAATTGATTCCACAACGATCAAAAATCAAATAACACTCACTGTGAATTGAATGAAGTAAATTGATATAAGGAACTTATTAAACGTGAATCAAATTGTATGCTTGAGGCATATATTAAATCGAGTGTTCTGAGACCAGTTAAGCCAGAGGAACAATTCTCTCCGGAAGCAATTCTTTCTCAAGAGAAAAGAAAATTTATCTCATAAACAAAATTGCTTACCAGAGAGCTGTCCTATAAGGTACTGCCGAACTGTCCCAGAAAAGTCGAATACACCCTTCAAACGAAATCCTTGGAATAATTCACTGGAACGGTGAAGTAAGCACTAGTCTACCAATTATCTGGTACCTAAAAAAAAAAGGGTAGAACTGATTTCCAAAAAAAATTAGTTCCAAATGTCAGAACGGATTCTACGTCAGACACAGACATGTGCACTTGATGCTTGACAAAATGGCCGAAATATATTTAATTGGGTTTTTTCGTTAATTAAATCCAAAACACAAATCAACCTTGATAGAAATTAGCCAAAGGGAGTATCATATACGATATGTTGGATATAAAATAATATGTAGATTATTTAATCGGAAATTTACTGATAATTCCCAAAGGTGATGAAACTCTCACAGTATAGAATTTATACTTAACCTTCAAAAATTACCATGCAGTTACTCCAAGAATTCGAATATTACAAGCATATTAAAAGCAGAGAAATAGGTTAATCAATTACAACATAGATAGCAAAATGAGGAATTAAGTATACTCCACCAATCTCAACAATGATAATCATTCAATTTATAGATCGTAACGTACCAAAATCAGTTCATTCAGCCCACCTACCTTCGTAGAGAGTCAATCGAAAAAAGAGATCGATCATTCTCTCGGTTCGAACAAATCACCAATTCTACCTGGGTTTTTTCGCAAACTATTCTTGGTTTTTCTCTATTGAAAAATACTTATGAAAAAAACAACTGCTTGACGACGAATACAACTGTCATGATACCATTTTCAAGAGACGATAATAAAGGCGCATTCATCACGACCTGAGCAGTGACTACTGACCCGTACTACCGTAAAGATAACCGGAAAAGTTATGAGAAATTGGTTATGTATAAGGAAGTAACGAAAAATTCGTTACAAATTGAGGTGAAGAAGGAAGAGATGAGAACAATTCTCAATCTCTCCACCACTTGCAAATACAGCACAATGCCGCGACAGTATAAATACACTGAATGCCTCCTCGTACACAAAAAATATTTTTCACATATTTATCATAATTGAGCTACTAATTGTCTATTTGAAAGAATCCAGGACTTGATATGCTTCCTAAAGTTATGCCAGTTTCAAAGCGACTCAATGTACGCAGGAATAATATTGAAAATTTTCACTGCATTGTATGAAAAGCTCCGCTTAAATCATATGGAAGTGTGCCTAGGGATACAATAGAGATCTCTAGCTCCTGTCAGACAGTTGTGATAGTCCTAAAGTTTCATAAGTTTGTCTAAGAGGTGGGCCGGTGTTTTGAAATTATTGATTTGATATACAAGTCCAGCTAGTCTGCTGAAAAACCTCTCTTCTGAATTAAAAATTTTCATATTTTCATAGGTTGAGGGAACATGGTCATGTTTTCTTATTCCACATGAGTATCTCACACAAGAATTTTGTATCTTTTGTGAAGTGTATTTATCCCATGCTAGAAGGGAGGGCCAGTATTCATATATAATAATTTTAGAGTAGAATGGCTATGTTTTACTAGTTGTGACACATGCGTATCGAATTGAATGTCGTATCTAGATGAAGACCACATTGTTCCACAATGATCAGTGTTTTCCCATTCAGAGTTATTTCGAAATTGGGGTCGTTGGATATTTCATCAGTGTTTTGACCAAACAATATTGGTTGGGTTTTTGATTCATTCAGCAATAGCTCATGTGATTTCGACACTGAGGCAATAGTTTCAAGGTCTTTGTTGACACTAACACTCGCGAGAAAACTTTCATATGTTGAGAATGAAAAATAACTTGTGATTTTTTCATTGTCTATAGATTTGGAAATGTCATCTGTTACTTTGAGCAACGCCGTGGTGGGACTATGTTTTTTTCTGAATTCTGACTGTGTTGCTGCCAATATTTTACTCTGCTTAAAATATGATGATAATTGGTCAGATATTAATCTTTCAAATATTTTCGAGATAGTTGGTTATCCGGGGGTCCTTGTTACGAATAAAAAATACGTGATTTGGTGTTTTTGGAAATTCAACCCCTGAAGGGGTGAGATGTGGGTTAAATTGGGATTGAAAGTTTGTATAGGAATTCCGTTAGTTTTCAAGTTGGGGTCATAAAAATTGGCATTTGAAGTCTTTGTTACAAATAGAAGAAATATGCATTTCAATGTTTTTAGAAATTCAACCCCTAAAGAGGTGAAAATGGGATGAAAGTTTGTAATGGGGATTCCATTAGTTCTCGAGTTAGGGTAATAAAAATTAGTGTTTGAGGTCTTTGTAAGTCATAAAGAAATACAAGTTAAAATGTTTTTATGAATGCAACCCATAGGGGAGTGAAACATGGGATGGAAGTTTGTGTAAGGTAACCGTTAGTTTTGAAGTAAGGAGCATACAAATTGGTATTTGAGGTCTTTGCTACAAATACAGATATACTTGTTTCAGTATTTTTATGAATTCCGTCCCTCAAGGGGTGAGTGAATTTGTAATGATTGTCACAGAAAAAAACAAAGTTCAATGCGGGCGAAGTCGCTGGTACCAGTTAGTTTTAGTAAATAACACTTGATAGTTAAAGTACGGTGGGTGAGTGGGTATTTAAAAAGAAATCCAAATTGAGTAGGTAGCAATTAGTAGATTTCAGCCACAAGTTGTAGTGACATCAGAACTACCTATATGTGTGCCGAGTTCCAACAGAATCGGTTCACAGATGAAAAACTAATAATCCCCTTCTTTTCTACCTTCAGGAAATGATTATTGATTTCCAAATAAAAAAATGACGAACTCTAAAGTATACCCTGTCCATAAAAAATAATCATCTGAATCGGATAACCTAGTACAAAAAAATGAGTGGTAGAATCAAATAACGGAAAAAAAAAACAGTTGATGAACGATAAATATCCTCTATTTTTCTACCCTTAAGGGTGATATTTTTTCAATTCAAATGGGACCAACTTCAAAGTATACCCTATCAAAAAAAAGGATAATCGAAATCGAACTAATCTGTGAAAAGTTATGCGTGTGAAGAATGTGGTTGATTGATGATAAATACAACTTCCAATTTTACGAAATTGTATAATAAATATACTTGCTACAAATATGCACCAGCCTGATGACTTTTGTTGAAATGTCAATAATAATTTATTTTCCGTTCTGTCTATCTGTCTTTTCTCCCGGCAACTGTCACTGCTGGTTTCTTATACGACACTCGAAACAACTTGGCGAGCTGTTGCCAAAAGTACAATACCGAACATACCGGCGGCCTTGAAAGTATCTACTTTCAAAGAAATATAGAATAAATTGCATCAGGTCTAGAGAACAAGTTTTACAATAACTATACTTAATACTAATAAGTGTGTAGTATTTGGACATTTAAATATCAACAAAGAAGTGAGTTAAAAAAAAACGCAACTAAACGAAGGTAAAGTGTCAATTCACTGGCAAAATGCTAATGTTAGTGATAGCTCGTTTTACGATACCGTTTTTGGTGAGAATATTCACAACACGCACAATATTGTCTGATCCTTGATGTACAGAAGTAATTCTTCCCAAGGTCCATTGCTGGGGTAACGTTTTGTCATCTCGAAGGAGTACTAGTCTTCCTGTTAGCTCCTGGATCTCCTTCTTGAATTGCCATTTGCTTCTTTGATGTAGATTGTGGAGATAATAATTTTTCCATGTAGTCCAGAAACTTTGAAGTAATTTTTGTAAATGTTGAAATCGGGTTAGGTGGTTAAAAGGGGTATCATCGATGCTGAGTTGAGGAGCGGCGTTCAATGGCTGTCCGATGATGAAATGTCCTGGAGTGATCGCCTCGAGGTCATTGGGATCAGAGGATAAGGGAACGAGGGGACGCGAGTTTAGAGTAGCCTCGACCTGAGTTGATATTGTCATAAATTCCTCAAAGGTATAAAGATCGGTAGAAAAAATACATTTCAGATGATATTTTAGAGATTTTACGGCGGCTTCCCATAACCCCCCAAAATGGGGTGAACGAGCCGGTATAAAGTGCCATTGCATTTGGCTATTACTGAAATAATCTTGTAATGGCTTGCTAGACAAAATGTCGTAAATTTCCTTGAAATGATTGTGGGCTCCAATGAAATTGGATCCATTATCTGAATAAAGATTAGTACACATTCCTCGCCTAGACACAAATCGCCTGAATGCTGCCACAAACGCTTCTGTGGTTAATTCACTTGCAAGTTCAATGTGAACCGCCTTTGTAGATAGGCAAACGAAAATACATGCGTAGCATTTTAGAATTTTTCGGTTCCTATATTTCCCGTCCTTTAGGAAAAATGGTCCAGCATAGTCAAGACCGCAATTGGAAAAAACGCGAGAAGGGTTTACTCGCGGGACAGGAAGATTGCCCATTTGATTAAATAGTTTTGGTGGATCAGCTCTAAAGCAGGGTATGCATTGTCGGAGTATATTACGTACCGCTTCGCGACCGTTCAATGGCCAGAACCTTCTTCTGATAAAAGAAAGGGTTGCTTGACAGCCAGAATGAAAATTGAGCTCATGAATATGACGTACTAATAAAATCGTAAAGGGATGTTTTTTGGGAATAAGGATAGGATGCTTGGTATCTTGGCTAATGTTTGCATGTTCTAATCTGCCGCCTACTCAAATTATGCCATCGGTGTCAAGATAAGGATTTAGGGACTTCAAATAACTACTGAATTTAACTGACCTTTTGGAGGCTAAACTCCTCAAATCATCGGCAAAGCACTGAGCTTGAACAAGTTTAACTAAAACATTTTCCGTGTTTTGCCACTCAGAAAGAGTGATATTTGAGGAAGTCATGTCGAAATTTTGTTTAAGTCTGGGCCTTTTAGTAAACCTCAAACAATAAGCCATGACTCGTATTAGTTTGGAGTAACTAGAACATTTTTCAAAGATGTTATCATCATCTGATATAAGCAAACAAGTATGATTTTGATTGAATTCATCAAGGTCTGAAGGTGCTCGTAAGTAATTAGAAATGTGGCAGTTTTGAGGTCATTTGTCTTGAGTTTCAGATAAAAACTGTGGTCCGTGCCACCACATGGAAGCACTTTCAAGATCAGTGGGATTAATTCCTCTGGAGATTATGTCAGCGGGATTATTTTTTGAAGATACATGATACCAAGTGTTTGTGTCAGAGATAGTTTGAATTTCTGAAATCCTATTACAAACGAAAGTTTTCCATGTCCGTGGTTCAGCACTTAGCCATGATAATACAATACTTGAATCAGTCCAGTAATGAACTGCTTCGAATTTGAGGTTCAAGGACTCGATTACGTTTTTTACAAGTTTGGATAAGAGAAGGGCACCTGACAATTCCAATCTGGGAAGGGATATAGCCTTGAGAGGGGCAACGCGTGATTTCGCGCATGAGAGACTGATTTAAACATCACCATTATGATTTTGCGATCTTAGGTATACACATGCTCCATACGCTTGAATTGAGGAATCACAAAATCCGTGTATTTGTAAATTCTTAGGATTTCTTAAAATGACATGTCGAGGGATTTTCAAAATGTTGGAATTTTGGAGTTGGTTACAAAAATGAATCCAGGATTTGTAAAGTTTTGTTGGAATAGGGTCATCCCAATTGAGGTTGGCTAGCCACAGCTGCTGGATGATAATTTTTGCCTGAATTATTATAGGACCAAGGAGGCCTAGAGGGTCAAAAATTTGGCAAATGGTCGAGAGAATGTTTCTCTTAGTGACAGGTGTGGGAGCACTGAGGGACACTTGTGAATTATAAATAAAACAGTCAGATTTGGAATCCCAAGAAATCCCCAATGTCTTTGTACTTTGAGAGCTGTTCACAAGATGTTTGATGGAATTATCATTAGTACTGCAAATATCGGCTAGGACAGTAGGTTCGTTGGAACTTTCGCAATTGAAATCCTGAGGCTTTAAGCAAAGTGACTAAATTTTTTCTTATCAAAATTAGGTTTTCTACAGTGTCTGCGCCTGTGATGATATCATCGACATAAAAATCATTGCAGATAATGTTAGATTCGAGAGGAAAAGTGAGTTGATTATCTAAAGCGATTTGTTTTAGACAACGTGTGGACAGAAAACTTGCAGAAGCAGTTCCATAAGTGATTGTGTTCAATTCAAAATGGGAGAGCTCTTGATTGGGATGTTCTCGCCATACGATACGTTGAAGACTACGTTGCGTATGCTGAATGTTAACCTGGCGATACATCATAGCAATGTCACCAGTTAAGACGAAGTTATGTTGTCTGAAACGTAATATTATGGTGAACAGATTATTTTGAATGGTCGGTCCAACCTTGAGAACATCGTTTAAGGAGAGGCCTGAAGAGGTTTTAGCGGAACCATCAAAGACTACTCGCAGTTTGGATGTAGTACTATCATGTTTTTCTACGGAATGATGTGGTAAATAATAAATGGGATATTGACTTTGATGATAGCGATCAATTTTAGTCATATGACCGAGACTTTCATATTGTGACATGAAATCAGAATATTGGGTTTTAAGTTGAGGGTTTTTATTCAGCCTTCTTTCAATCGCGTGGAATCGGCAAATGGCTGTTTCTTCGGAGTCACCCAGTTTGACATAACTGTCTTTCAAAGGTAAACTCACTATGAATCTACCAGTGTTGTCTCTACTGCATGTTTCAAAGAAGTGAGATTCGCACTCAACTTCTTCCTTAGTAAGAATTTTTTTACTTGCATAGTTTTCTTCAATCTACCAAAAGTCTTGTAACTGGATTTGTATTGAATTAGTTGTGGATAACAAACAAGAATTCGTTGATGATAATGGAAGATCAGATAAAGATCCGGATATTATCCAGCCTAGCTTGGTTTTGTGAAGTATTGGTTGATTTTCGCCCAATTCAATTCGTCCATTTGCCAGAAGTTCAAAGAATATACCCGCACCCAAGAGCATGTCAATTTCAGAGGGAATATTGAAGTTTGGGTCGGCAAGCGAAATACTGTCTGGAATCTTGAGATTGGTTGAATGTATTTTTTGTTGCGGCGTTAACCCGGTAATCTTGTCAATTATTAGATATGACAATTCAAACATGTGGTAACTGATTTGAGATGCCATTGCATGAGTACACAAATTTTCAGAATTATCAGGTGGGTGAGAGCTAGATGATTCGACATTTGATTCTTGATGAGTTTGAGAATCTTGTGGATTTTTACAGGTTACTTGGCTGTGTTTTCGAATTTTGTTTGTATCATTTGTGTTCAAGTGCAGCAAACTATGATGTCTCTTTTGGCAAGAGCGACAAGAATACTGGGATCTACAATCATGATTTGAATGCCTAGGTCTCAGACAGTTAGAGCATAGTCTGAAGCGCCTAATTTCAGCAAGTCTTTTTTCTATGGGAATGTTTAGAAATGATTTGCACGAGTAGATAAAATGGGATTGATCACATAATGGACATATATTATTGTTAGTTGATAAATGAGCGTAAGAGCGATTATCAAAAGATTCCTTATTGAGTTGCATATTTTGGTTGGAAGTATTAGCTTTGCTGCCTAACGATTCCAAGAGACGACAACGTTGACTTAGAAATGTTATGTAGTCACCTATTTTTGGATTGTTGTTTGTTTTAGTGAATATTTCCCACTCCTTCCGAGTTGAAAAGTCCAATTTAGAATTGAGTAGGAAGATTAGAATAGTATCTCATTCATCAACCTTCTCACCTAAGCTTCTTAACGATCTGAAATGTTTCTGAAATTCATCCAGAAATTTTCTCAAAAGTATATGCGATTCTTTAGGAATAACTGATAAATCAAAGATAGCTTTCATATGAGAGTGAATTATAGCCTTTTTGTTTTGATAACGCTCCCTCAGTAGGTCCCAAGCAATCTTATAATTGGCATCAGACGCATTTAATGAGGAAATTGTTTGAGATGCTTCGTCCTTGAGGGCACCTTGTAAATAGAAGAATTTTTGTACATTGGTCAGCATTGTATTTTGATTAATCAGAGAATCAAAAGTTTCTTGGAATTTCGTCCATTTGTCATAGCTACCATTAAATTCAGGTAATTTTATATCAGGTAACTTTACATTCATAAGAGGGAATGAATTTGATACTCCACTGGTTGTGGATTGCAAACTGAACGTGGCAGCTTGTGCGGCCGGCTTGGCTAATTTCGTTTTTGCTAGAGCTACCCCAGAAAAATATTTACTTTCGAACTCATCTCGCTCAGCCTGGTGCCTATCAACATTGTCAGGTTCCAGGTTTTCAATTTCAGTTTGCACTATATTATATTCCGAAAGAAGTGATGTAATAGCATTCAAGCGGGTGTCTAATTCGATCAAAATTTCTTGAGTCAATGGAGAACTGGCGATTTTTTTCAAATGTGTTTCAAATCTAGTCACTGAACCTTTTATACTGGCTCTACGAGTCACAAGCATCTTTTTGTCTACGGTTTCTGTCATTCTGTGATGTAATTTCAATCAGAAAGAATGAAAGAAAATAAAACAAAAAGAGAAAATCTTTGATATGGGTGTCAGATTTGTTTTGCTTACTAGAAATACACTATATATTTCTATTTCATTTGAAAAATTAGTATCTAGCAAAATGCAAATTTCACTTTTATGGCTGAACTCGATATCAAGTGGTATAATATAAATATTATTGTCGTTAAGTGAAATCGTAAAGTATCTACGATATTAAAATTCTTTTGTTTTTATAATAACGAAACAAGTCCAAACAACTCTAAACTTGTGAAACAAAGGTTAGGTTAGGATAGTTGGTTTATTTGGAAATAGGGAATTGAAAAAAGGAAAGGACTGACCTTTTACCCCTTTGAACTGCAACCTGCGTTGGCGGCTTCAAAACGTATATATTCTGAACGGGATGATACAGTTGCTGTTCACAATATCGTAGCGTCGTCGATCGGGTTGAAAAAGCGGCTGCGAAGGACCATGAAGAATGTGTTTGGTTGATGATAAATACAACTTCCAATTTTACGAAATTGTATAATAAATATACTTGCTACAAATATGCACCAGCCTGATGACTTTTGTTGAAATGTCAATAATAATTTATTTTCCGTTCTGTCTATCTGACTTTTCTCCCGGCAACTGTCACTGCTGGTTTCTTATACGACACTCGAAACAACTTGGCGAGCTGTTGCCAAAAGTACAATACCGAACAGCGTGATCATATATGAAAAAATATAATAAAAAAAATATACGCGTTGACTAGAGAACCTCCTCCTTTTTTTTCGTCGATCAAAAATAAAATGA
The DNA here is from genome assembly GCA_018342105.1 of Gonioctena quinquepunctata. NCBI lineage: Eukaryota > Metazoa > Arthropoda > Insecta > Coleoptera > Chrysomelidae > Gonioctena > Gonioctena quinquepunctata. The sequence continues at coordinate 65,457 of JAFIRS010004093.1, forward strand.
ACCTGTTAGTCTGATAACTAAGCTCCTAAACTAATGAAAGTAAACAACAGTTCACGAAACGTAAAGTACAGTTCACGAAACGTAAAGTATGGATGACTACTATGAAAAACAGATAGATCGAAATAAGAACAATTCACAAATGTTATGGAGCTGTGTAAAAGAAATCTCAAGTGGAAACAAAAAAGAATCCAAAATCAAGAAAATCAAAAAGGAAAATGGGAAATACACGGAGAATGATCAAGAAGTAGCTGATACTTTCTGTGCTTTCTTTGCGCAAATTGGAGAAAAGCTAGCAAGTGAAATAAAAAAAAAGGGGGTTAATAACTGTGAAGATTACGGAAGGGCATTGACAAACTCTTTCTATCTGGAAGACACGAATCCAGCAGAAATAATGGACACCATTCTATCGTTGAAAAATAATAAAGCACCTGGAAGAGATGGTATCATGGCAGAAACGGTAAAACATATTTCCGATAATATTTCGGCACCTCTCTCGAGTATCTTCAATAAGAGTTTTAATGAGGGAGTCTGTCCGTCGATTTTCAAAGTTGCTGTTATAAAACCTCTTTATAAAACCGGCGATAAAACTGACACTACAAACTATAGGCCGATTTCACTCATCTACAACCTAGCTAAACTATTCGAAAAATAATAAAAAAACGTCTTATGAGATATTTATAAAAATTCAAAATTCTGTCTGATCAACAATTTGGTTTCCGGGAGAAAAGATCTACGAATGATGCAATTGCTCTACTAACGGAAAATATAAACAAATCGATAGATAAGAAAAAACCAGCTCTTGGAATTTTTGTCGACCTTAAAAAGGCATTCCATACAGTAAGTCACCCGGAATTACTACGAGCATTGGAAAGAATCGGCTTCAGGGGAACCCCATACAAACTGAGAGAAAGCTATCTCGCAGAACGAACACAAACTGTACAAATAAACAAAACAATGAGGGAAACAGCTACAGTGAAATATGGTGTTCCACAGGGAACGGTACTGGGACCGATTCTCTTTATTGTATATTTGAGTGAATTATTTAAAATTCCTACTGAGGGGAAATTCATAACATTTGCCGATGACACGGTGATATTTTATGAAGATTCCTCTTGGGATAAACTCAAGGCCAAAGTTGAGAATGACTTCTCAAAAATATTGAAATGGCTTGATAAGAAACTATCGACTATCAATTTTAGCATAACATTCTTCATACCCTTCACATCTTATTCTAAATATCTTCCGACTTACAAAAATCTTACAATCTCACACCAAAATAACTCTTTCGAAATATCGGCCGTAGACAAAATAGAATACCTTGGAGTCATCATTGACAATCATCTAAAATGGGAGCCACATATTAACAGCCTAGTGAAAAAAGTAAGGTATCTGATTTATGAATTTAAATACTTCTCATCAATCTTCAGAATACAATACCTCAAAACTCTATATTACGCATTATGTGAATCACATCTAACATATGGAGTAGTAGTGGTGCTGCAATCACATTCATTCAAAGAATAGAAAGAATGCAGAAATTTTTATTGAAAATCATCTACAAAAAAACGATAGATTATCCATCGAATATACTATATACAGAATCACAAATTTTAGATCCTCGCCAATCATTCTTATTGAACAACATCAACAAAAACATACTTCAATTCCTATTGAGCATGAATACGATACGAGATACAAAAAACTTTCTTCAGTAATCCCAAAACCTGAAAAAAATATTGCACTCAGATGTCATACCTATCTGGGACCAAAACTCTATAATCTTCCAACGATTGAAATAAAAAATATAAATTCAGATAAATTATTCAAAACAAAAGTGGAAAAATTGATATTCCAAATTCCTCGACTTCATTGATGTGAGAAATAATTACCATTCCAATATTAAAGTAATATAATTAATAACTATAGGTACACTAGTTCAGATTAGATTAGATGTTTTTACAACTCAAGAGTTTGTAAGAATTGTTTATTTTTATATACTATTTATTTTTATTTATATATTATTTATTTTTATTTTTATAATTCTATGTCTATAATTCGTTAAAGATAACCTATAAAGAGCACATAATAAGTAATATTTGATGAAGGGTCATTATTCACAAATCGCTGATTTTTCTTAATGAACCCCAACATTATAAGCACTATGAATAGGGACAAATCTCAGGTAGAATGTGTATAACTTGACACCATTCAAGGCCATGCCTTATATGGTGTAATCCTATATCTAATTGTTCACATATCCGCACATATTTGAATGTTAAATGTAAAAATGTATTATCAAAAGTCTGTACAATGTATTGTCTATCGTTTATATATCGAGCAGATGAATAAATATTATTTTTATATATATATTATTATTATTATATAATTGAAGAAGCAAATTAATTACGTTGAGCGTGGAACGATCGCAGCGAGACAGCTACATGTACGGGCACACACGTGAGAGCACGTGTCGTTGCGAGTGGTCGTGCGGAGAGCACATTTTTGGAATGTTATAGTTTATCGCTGGAGATTCCACGTTGCATTTTTATGTTATTTTGTTTGGATAATTTCTTTAAAGTAATTCACTGATCTTCGTTGATTGTTTGTTTGGCGCCTTCTCAAAACTAGTTACTTCCATTAGTTAAGGGCTCAGTTTTAAGATTGGAAAATTTTTTATATTTTTTTTTCGTCGGTTTTATTTTTTGGTAAAAAGTTTTTATTTGCTTTTTAGTTGCTTTTTTTCGTCGGTTTTATTTTTAATTGAAAAGTTTTTGGAACAAAGTTCTTTTGCGCGGCTTGCGGTAGGCGTCATGTAGGAAATCGTCACGTAAAAAATGCCCCTCCATGCGACTTTCTCTCTATCCATATTGTGAAGGGGTTTCTTCCCCTGCTATCAAACTCTGGCGCTTTTCACTATTCTCGGTTTACCTCGGGCGCCACCTTTTGCTTTATAGTGGAGAAGGCCACTTTTGCTCCGGGCAGTCTCAGTGAAGAAAGACACTCCAGGGGTCAATATAGTCGTGACACTGTAACAGGGCCAGCAAGGCAGGCTTTGATTGCCTTTCACTGGGTTTCGAACCTGGGTGGCGCCTACGCACTAGATGTATAAATTCTACTCAACATAGTAAATAAAAGAATACTAGAAACAGGATAAACAGGTGAATTAATAATAATAGAAATACAGTCAGGGCGGCTGATGTCAGCCTCAAGTTATTACAAGAAAAATACGACTGGCAAGCACTAGCTATCGACACAAAGCGGGGAGGGTGTGTTTACGTAGGCGGAGTACACGTAGAAACCAAAAGCTCTTGTGAAAAGAGGGGGAGGGTCGTACGGATTCGTTTGCAAGCTCAAAAATGGGTGCAAGGCAACAGCGGTTATTAAATGTGAGTTTTCAGGGGGGGTCGTACGGATTAGTATGCAAGCTCAAAAACAGGTGCAAGGCAACAGCGGGTATCAAATGCAAGTCTTTACGGTCGGCCAAAGCGATTAATTTCGATAGCAGTGCGTAATGCTCCACGTGGGGCTGGTTTCCCTATCCTTCCTAGCTGTTGTCAGCTTTTATTCTCCCTCTCTGTCTTTCCCTGATTAAGACACGCCGGAGCGCAGGAAGCTGAGACGTGAGAAATGTCTACCCCTTCTATGTGACCTCCAACCGTGTTTACTATTACTTTTATCCCCTTTTACTTACGACACGCCGGAGCGCAGGAAGCTGAGACGTGAGAAATATCTACCCCTCCTATGCGACCTCCAACCGTGTTTCCTATCTTGTCTTAAAACCGACACGCCGGAGCGCAGAGAGCTGAGACGTGAGAAATGTCTACTCCTCCTATGCGACCTCCAACCGTGTTTCCTATCTTTGTCTTAACACCAAGTCACGTTAGAGCGCAGGAAATTGAGACGCGAGAAATGTCTACCTCTTCTATGCGACCTCTACCCGTGCTTCCTATCTCTGTCTATGAAGTCACGTCGGAGCGCAGGAAGTTGAGACGTGAGAAATGTCCACCTCTTCTATGCGACCTCCACCCGTGCTTTCAATTTAGCCAAACGTATCACATTACTAAACTGCTCTTGTTGTAAAGGAAACTAAATGACTCACCGGATCTGATTTACTGGTCTGACGGTCACGGGCTATCACTCGGCATACGTGGTGGTTCGTATCGGATCTCAAACACGACTGAAATTATCAGCGCCGCAATAAAGTGAACATGGGCCTCTGATGGCTACGGTTTGATCATGCGCAAAATCACACCTGGGGCACTTACAAAATATTTCCGAAATACAATATTTACCCAACCTCTGATCTCACTCCTTCGGCAGAGCTCGGGACGGTAGTGGACTGCTTCGGGCTGTGGCTCACACTCTGGATACTAGTCGGACGCGTGACTGCTTCTACTAGGCTCGGCAAGCTACTAAATCTTTGAAATATGTCGAAACGGAACTACAGCCGGCTTTCCCCTCTTTTCCGAATACCGCTCGACCGACTTATAGGCGCGCGCCGTTTTGTGGACTCTGTCGATTGCGATACAAATTATACTTTTACAGAATAATCACCCATCTCGTAAAATCCTTCGTGCTGTGACGTCAGCTTGCGGCATGGCCTCTGTCTCGACTCAAGTGTTCTCGGTGGCTTCTATCGGATGACTGAATGTGTTCCGCTCACTGCTTGTGAAATTCTCCTAAGTGGCAATCCACGTGATGTGACGTCAGCTCGGTAGCGTGTGCTTTTGGCTCGGCTGGACTGCTGTCTGGGGCTTCTAACGGATGACTGAATTCTCTCGTCGGCGTTTGAACATAGCCCAGCTTGCTTGATAATAATGTTTTCTCGAGAGTCGATAGCCGGCGCAGGTTATACTCGTGCGTGCTATTCAGTTACGTCTCGCGGTATTAGCGTAATTTCCGGAAGGCGTTCAGTCTGTTTATTAGGATATATGTAATCCACGGATTCATCACGAACACGAATGGTATTTCTAGACCTATTATTACTGTCAAGAGGAATTTAATTCCTTACAGGAAGCTTTTGGCTGATAAATATAGCGGAAAAATAGTAACTTCGTTAAAATATCTTTCTATTATATATGAGTCTGTGTGACAAGCATCCAGCTCTTGCTCATACGATTCCGAAGGTGTACAAAACCATCCGAACTGCTGTCCTACTTGCGGAAAATTTAAAATGATACATGAGCGATAGGATATCCATGCGAATACAAGTCGGATATTATCGTTGAGTAATACGTGGAAGATATTTTTGTTTCTTTCATATTCCTATATAACGTGTGTTTGGATGATTACCTATATCTTTTTTTGGATATAATTCCTTATGGTTTTTGCATGCCGAAGTTGGATTAATGGTTTACATTGAATATGTGGCACGTCAATTTGATATAATATAACAAATAGTATAAGCAGGAATAAAATACCTTTTACTGTGGCGGAGAAGTTTGGAAAATGGATATAGAGGGTGATTCAAAAGTACTTTGATAAACTTCAGGAGGTGATTCCTCGCAATATTTCAATATAAATTGTCCAAATTAATTTATGTCCGGAAGCGCTTTGTTTCCAAGATACAGAGTGTTGAAGTTTTATTTTTATTTTCTTTTTTTTTAATTAAACAAAAATTGGTACTGTTAGGTTTTTTGGGGTGTCGAATTTGGACCTGATGTTATCATTGCTCTTATACGTAGGGGCGCCTACTTTAAAAACAGTCCATCATATACAGGAATTACATTTTTCAACAATGTTCCAACTGAAAAATATGTTCAAATCGAAATTGAAGAGATATCTGCAAGAAAACTGTTTCTACAGCATTTCTGAATTTTTAAACTCGAGATACAATGTTAGTTCTGTCTGTGTATATATGACATTTATATTTTACATTTGATTTGTGTTAAATTCCAGATGAAATGTTAGTTCTATCTGTGTATATGTGACATTTATATTTTGTATTTTGGTATTTTGATTATTTGTCTACCTTTTTGTGTTCTTGACGTATCCTATATCATGTATTTGATCTTAAAGGATTCAATAAATTATTATTTGTTATTATTACACGTCTTTATCTTTTTTGAAGATTCATAACTTTTTTGAGCGTACTTCCAGCACATTTTTCAATGAATTCCTCTATCCTATCTACATAAAAAAGCTACCCTTGTTACAAGTCGCTATAAGCAACAGTTTTCTAGATATTTGGACTTGAAAATTTCAAGTCGATCATTTGATAATCGATGCGTGTTGAAGTTATTACCATTATTTTGCATTTTTCACAAGAATGCTCAGAAAATGAATTAAATAAGTAATTTTGGTTTTTTGTAGGGGGCGCCACCTATTCTATTGATTTTTACTCGTTTGAAATAGTTATTTTTCTATCAAGGGTGCAATATCTGTATTTGTTTTAATAAAATTTGCAAGAAATATCAACATTTTATTTCAAGAAATTTTGAATATGTAGAATAAAATAAAATGAAGGAAACTAAATTGTATTCAAATAAATTCTTCAAAGTGTCCACCTTCAGCGAAGATACAGGCATTCAGTCTTCTAGTCATTGAATCTCGTACCCGCTCAAAAATTATTGGTGTGTTTCTTATTGTTTCACTGGCGTCTACTATTCGGTTTCTTAGATCTTCCTCGTTCGCTACTGGAGTTTAATGAACAAGTGACTTCAAATGTCATCATAAATAAAAATCTAGCGGATTCAGATCTGGGATACTTGATGCCCACGCCTGGTTGGGTTCTCCTACATCGCTACCGATCCATCGATTTGGATAGACAGTGTTGAGGAATTTCCCGGCTACAACGCTGAAATGGGCTGGAGCCCCATCATGCATAAACCACATGCGGATACGAATTTCTAATGGTACATTCTGAAGTAGTCCTGGCAATTCATTTTCTAAAAAGTCTCTGTAAGTTGCGCCATTCAGTCGGAACGGAAGATAGAAAGGACCTATCAAGTATTTATCAATTATTGCCGCCCATACATTTACAGAAAATTGATACTGATAATGTGTTTGACTAAATGCGTGCGGATTTTCCAGAGCCCAAACATGGTTGTTATGAAAGTTTGTGATAGCATTCCGGGAGAAGTTTGCCTCGTCCGTGAAGAGTACATATCTTGAAAATTGAGGATTTCCAGCCTATTTTCTCAAAAACCACTGACACATAGTAATGCGTTGGGGAAATTCTTGTCGCAAAAGAGCTTATACCCTTCGAGTATGGTATGAATGTGGACTGAGTGGAATTGAGAGCTTCAGCAATTATTCTTGTACTTGTTTCTGGATTCTCCTCGAGAGCTTTCAAAACAGCTCCTTCCAATTCTGAGGTTCAGACTGCTCGTGGTCTCCCAAAAATATCAGCCGCCCTCTTAATGCTACCTGTTTCAGCCAAACGACGGTGGAGACTGGTGAATGTTGGAGCTGAAGGCAGTACTCGATTAGGAAATCAATCATGGTGAATAAGTCTTGCTTCGCGCACATTGCCATCCGCAAAGCCATAAACGAAATGCATATCGCCTTAATGAGCATTATTGTTCAAATAATCCATTTTTTCCAAATTAGTGTTTCAAAACTCACAGAAACTTCAACAAAACGTTCAACTGTCACATAATATGTGATTACCAAAACTACTTACTTAGTTCAGGATCTTCTATCACTATTACAGGAGTGTAACCCTAAGGCTCTTACTCTCTGAGCTACAAACAAGTGGGCAACAGTCTTTCACGGATTTGGAATTTTGACTGGATGAGGACTGGAGACCAGTCTCCAGCGGTTCCTAAGAATGGCCGAGAGAAAATTTTAAATCTAAATTTTGAAAAATTAAATTTTTATAGAGGATGCAGCTTTCACTACCCGGGATAGGTTGATAGATAGCCCATCACTCCAGGGAGTGCCTGGGACGTTTGAAGTGCGGGGGGTCGTCTATGTTGTAATCAGTAGCTACCCTCACGAGGGGGTTCTCGTGGGTTATTGAGCAATCGAATACTTTCCGATTGCGGTCTCTGATTATACTCCTGATGGAAGGCAGGTTCAAGTCTTTAAGTATCCGATCGTTTCGCACATACCACGGAACATTTGTTATCATCCTCAGGACTTCTATTTGCGCCCGTTCCAGGACGCGAATGCTAGTCCTACAGGTTTGGCCCCAGGCGGCTGAGGCATACAAAATGACAGGCCTGAACATCATTTTAGAGATCTTGACTTCATTTTTTAAAGTAAGTTTACTTCTTTCATCAATCAGAGGGTTGAGTGCGCCAATTTTCTTAGCAATTTTGTTTTTGATTATATCCACATGCGGCTTTCAGGTGAGCCGACGATCCACAGTAACCCCTAAGTACTTGACTTGTTCCGACCATTCCATCTCCCTTCCTGAGATGGTCACACCCCTCTCCGGGTTGTTTCTCTTGCGGAACATCGAGATTGCTTGTGTTTTATCGGGATTTAACTTCATTTTCCACTCCAGGTACCACTGCTGGAGGTCGTTTGATGCATTCTGCAAATGAACAGGTTGGCTGACGAGGAAAGTAAGGCCGTATCATCGGCGAACAGGGAGATTTTCACGTGTTCGGTTCGTGGTATATCGGAGGTGGAAAGTGCGTATAATACAGGAGACAGTACTGCCCCCTGAGGAACGCCGGCTTCAATTTCTCTCGGGTCCGAGAGGAAATTGTCAACCTTGGTCTGAAATGTCCTACCCATGAGGAACGACTTCATCCACTTCACCAGGCTCAAAGGCAAGCGGAAATCGATTAATTTGCAGAGCAGGCCTTCGTGCCATACTCTCTCAAATGCTCTACTTATGTTCAGAAGGACAACATGAGCACTATTGTTGGTGTTTGGCGGAGAGATTGTATTTTCCACCAGCCTCAAAACCTGTAGCTCGGTGGAGTGAGCGCGACGAAAGCGAACTGCTCATTCGGTAGGACATTTCTGTCCTCCACTTCATCGTCAAGCCTTTCGAGAACGATTTTTTTAGCCAACATAGCTGAACAGCATAACAAACTGATTGGTCGATAATTCTGCGGAAAAATCGGGTTCTGACCTCCTTTTGGGTTCATGACCATGATGGCATGCTTCCACCTTCAGAGAAATCTTTTGAGGCGCAGTAAATTGTTGATGATATCAATAATGACTGCACGTGGTTATCCGGAAAATTTCTAATCATACAATTATGAATTCCGTCACATCCAGGCGCTCTTTCGGGATTCAATCCTTTGATATGCGACTTCAGTTCATCCAACGAAGCTGTACGAATGACATCACGATCAGGTTCTCTTAGAGTGCGGTGAACTCGATTATCTAGTAAAAAATCGCCATCCAGAACATCATCCGAGCTCTCCATGAATAGGGGGGATATCAGTCTTTTTTTACTTTTAATTTCGATTTAATTTCCAAAGCTGTCCGTCATTTTCTAAATTGTCTAATGTGTTGCCAAATCTTCCGTTTCTAAACTCGGTTACGTTATTTCTAACCTTCCTAGTCAACTCATTTAGACGGATTCTGTCCCAGGGAACAGACTCCTTTGATAGGTTCTTCTGGCCCGATTTCAATCTCGAATGAGATTTTTAATTCTTCGAAGAAATTCATCCTGATATCTAGAAGCCGGTTCCCTTCGGGAGAAATCCCTGAGAGCATTTTTGATAGTGAGCACTTAACGCGCTACGGCCTCGTCCAACTCCAAGTGGAGAATCTATTCTCTCAGGAGCACAGTTACTTATCTCTAGAAGCGAACGGAACCTCCTCCAGTTCATCTTGGTGCACATTCAATCTGTCTGGGGCGGTGGATCCCCCCCTAGAGTTAGAATCACCGGGTTGTGATCAGAGCCCAAAGCAATGTCAAGCACATCGGGCCTGAGATGACCGAAATGCGCCGGCTCATCTGGAGCAAACACCTGGTATTCATTCCTGTCAAAATGTTGCCACAGTCGCCTACCATTCTGATTGGTGACACGACTCCATTGTGTGTGCTTAGCGTTCAGATCACCCATGACCAAAACAGGTTGATCTGTTTCCATCAAGAGTGTATCGAGCGCTTCAGGAAGTATTCGATTGTTCGGAGGGTTATAAGCACTGATCAAACGCATAGGACCACTCCACGTATTGAAAAAAATACCCACAGTTTCTTTACACTGGGTATCATCATTGGAAATGCCAAGCTGAACATACGAATGACAGCGCTACACCAAAATGGCAACGCCGCCACCCGGACGTCCGAGTCGATCATTTCTGAGCATTTTGTAGTTAGGAAATCTAACAGTTTCTCCATTAAGACGAGTCTCCTGCAGAAAAGCAACATCAATGTTGTTTTCTACAAAAAACTCTTGAAACTCAAGTCTATTCTGGAGAAGGCCATTACAATTCGAACTCACAGCTTTGATTAAGTTCGGAAGCTGCCTTCCACTCATTAGTTAGGGTTGAAACCGGTCGAGAGTGTTGCAGCAGCCTCAGCGAACTGTTCAAGCAGTGTCCTCATTTGATCTAAAGTCGACAGAATATCTCTGGGACTATCAAGCTGAGGTATCTGTGCAGGAGGGTTATCACGGGCCTCCGCTGCATACGACATCCCCGACTGCGTCCTGCCTGAATTTGCAGGGAAAAATCCAGGATTGTGGTGCCCCGTGTTCGGGGGGGTTCACCCTATGCCTTATTCGAAGACACTTGGGGCATCCTCGAAAATTCGCAGTTTGCTTCCCCTCACAATTCGCATACTTTGCTTTTTTGGATTTCGGCTTCACACAATCCGTAGATATATGATTTTCTCCGCATTTGACGCAAGCGGGGATGGCACAGCAGTTCAGCTGACAGTGGCCAAACTTTTGACAACGGTAACATTGTCCCACAGAAGCCCTTGGCCTCTGTGGTTCTGCTGTCACTCTGACATTCAGGATATTTCTAACGTTGGATATGTCCTTGCTTATCAGAACTAAGACAAGAGGGAGAACTTCCCTCTCTCCGTTCAACTCATGTAGTCGTGCCACTGATTCCGGGGTTAAACCCCTGTCAACCAGCTCAGCTTTAATGTCGTCACAAGTAAGAAACTCGGGGACGCCTCTGAAGACGACCATGAGTTCCTCATCTTCAGGGAGAGTGTATGTATGGAAGGGGATCTTTTGATCCCTGAAGATGCTCGAATTCTTTCTATAATCATCGGGTGAAATTGGAAACATTTTTATTCCGTCGAATACGTTTTCTGCAGGTTGGCCTAACTTGATGTTGTTTGATTTGAACAGTGTTTTCACTGTTACCCTCTTGCTCTTGTCCCTAACAGTGATAGGAGGAACCTGCTGTTTTTTATTGTTAGTGATGTCTGTTCTTTTTGTGGTCGTACAGAGTCGTTAGTAATGTCCATATTTGTATCGTCTTCGGTCAAATTTTGAGAATTTTGGAAATTTTCAGTCGTTGCGGAGATGCTAGAACCATCCGTAGAATTTAAAATTTGGTTTGGGGAATTTTCTAAGCCCTGGTCCGGAATGAGCGCACTGGCTGAATCCGCCCCTGGATTTCTGGAACAATAAAGGTAGGATTCGTTTAATGTCACGTCTGACAGGAATTGAAATCCATTTGAGATTTTGACGTTTGTGGAATTTTGCAAATTTTGATCTAAATTAGTATTTACAACTATTCAAGAACTTCTACGAGTGCCAAGGGAGCTTGAAGGTTTTAACGTGCCTCCGGGTGGTGGTAGAGCTGGGAAATAATTTCTCTTGTGCTTCTCTGGAGCTGGTGTGCTGCTATCAGTTCCAACTTCAGTCTTTTTGGTGGATATCAGGTTGCTAATCACGCGGATTTTCAACAGATCATCTCCGAGGGAGTTCAGCAAAGTTCCTAGCACCTCCAGGAGATCGGCCTTCGAGAGAGAGAGCCGATCCCCAGAAGCACTGCTTTTTTCTGATCCAGACTACCTTCACCAAAAAAATTTTCAACAAAAAATTAAACCGACGAAAAAATTTACTGAGGAGCGAAAAATGAAATAAACCCCCTCAGTCTTGATGATAACTGAGCTTTCAAACTAATTTTGAGGCGGCGCCAAACAAACTAGCAATTGAATTAGGTAAAGCGTAAATTGATGGCAGCGGGATGCACAGCGGCGTTTTAATTACTTCTTCAGAGAAATATAATGATATCCGTTGATTGTTTGGTTGGTGCCGACTCAAAATCAGGTACTTACATTTGTTCAGAAGCTCAGTTATCATTAAGACAAAAACGGTTTATTTTTTGCTTTTCAGTTTATTTTTCGTCGGTTTAATTTGTGGCTAAAGTCAACTGACAATTATCCATTAATTGACTCCGGTATCCACTATGTTGTAGTGACACCAGAACTACCTATATGTGTGCCAAGTTCCAAGAGAATCGGTTCACAGATGAAAAATTAGTAATCCCCTATTTTTCTACCCTTAGAGGGGGATCATTCATTTCCGAATCCGAAAATGGCAACTCTCAAGTATACCCTGTCTATTGAAAAAAAGGAACATTCATATCGGATAACCCAGTACAAAGTTATGAGTGGTAGAGACGGATAACATGAAAAAAATCGGTGGGTAAACGATAAATATCCCCTATTTTTCTAGCTTCGAGGGAGTTTTTTTAATTCAAATGGAACCAACTATACCATATCAAATGAAAATAAAATCATCGGAGTAGAACACCTCTGTGAAAAGTTATACGTAATCATACATCAAAAAAATATATAAAAAAAAATACGCATTGACTAGAAAACCTCCTCTTCTTTTTCGTCGGCCAAAAAATATACGCCTTGACTAGAGAACCTCATCCTTTTTTTTTTCGTCGGTTGAAAAATATGCGCCTTGACTAGAGAACCTTTCCCTTGTTTTTTCGTCGGAAAAAAAAATATACGCGTTGACTAGAGGACCTCCTCCTTTTTATTCGTCGGTAAAAAAATATGAGAGGTGACTGGAAAACCTCCTCCTCTTTTTTCGTCAAAAAAAAATATACGCGTTGACTAGAGAACCTCCTTTTTTTGTCGGATAAAAAATATACGCCTTGACTAGAGAACCTTTTCCTTGTTTTTTCGTCGGAAAAAAAAAATATACGCGTTGACTAGAGATCCTCCTTCTTTTTTTCTCGGTTAAAAAATAAGAGGTGACTAAAAACTTCCCTCCTTTTTTTTCGTCGGAAAAAAAATATACGCGCTGCTTAGAGAACCTCTTTCTTTTTTTTGTCGGTTGAAAAATATACGCGTTGACTAGAGAACCTCTCCCTTTTTTTTTTTTCATCAGAAAAAAAGGGTTGACTAGAGAACCTCCTTCTTTTTTTCGTCTATTAAAAAAAGCCGTCAGTGGTGGGATTTGAACCCACGCTCCGTTTCAAAATCCAGAACTCAAATCTGTTAAAGCTGGCGCTTCAGATCGCCTGGCTATCTCGCTATATTAAGTGTCGAAATATTATCATACTTCAACGTAGGTGAGTAATGTTTTCATGTACTTTTTTGTACTTGCTACCTGTGGACGTACTCGGCTTTTAAGCTAGCAGAAACGCATACATTCTTAACTACATTTCACACCATTCACATTCAAAATTTCAGCTTTTCAAAAATGACGTAGGTTTGCTGTCTCTGGCATCAAACTCTAATGGTATTGCATGATATAATGACAATTGAATGTGATGGGATAGAAAACGTCAACTTCCAGACAGAAAAATATTGAGAAACTATATAACATGTGTTGAGATGATTATATCCTCTTCTGAACATAATTTCTTATGTTTTCCATAAGTTGGATTGATGGTTTACTTCGAATATGTGGCTCGTCAATTCGATATAATATAACGAATAATATTATCAAGAATAAAATACCTTTTACTGTGACGAAAGAGTTTGGAAAAAAGATATATAGGTATAGTATTGCTTGGTATCACTTGACGATTTCTACCAGTCAACACCTACCGCAAGCCGTGTGAACTAACTTCGTTCCTGACAGAAGTCCCTCGACCGTACACGATTTTTTCATATGGAATTTATTAGTCGATTTTGTGGTTTGTACAAACGGAACAGAGTAGAGGATTACAAAGAACGACACGGAAACCACATCATAAGTCAATACAGCCTGTGTAGCATGTGGAATCACACCATCAGAAATGACAACTGTTATCTCTTGTTATCAATCAGACAGAAGAAGCAAACTTTTACTCCTCAGATATAAGCACCACGTTTTTCAGCCATCTGAGCTTTAGATCCACCCACTTGAACCTCCACCCTCAGGCTCGTCTGGCCGTGGTATCCGAAGCGACTTGATCCTTTTGGCTCATTGTATCCTACCTGATAAAAATAGCGGTCCGGAACATCTTATAAAAGCTCTCCACTTGTCTTTCCTAAACCTTTTTTTCGACAATGTCATATCCGGACGGCCCCTATAGTTTGTTCAGCACCCTGAAGAGCCCTCTTCCAAACCCGTAGAACACTTGGAATCACATCCTCTCCAGTACCCTGAAAGAATGCCATGAGTTTTTTTCATTCCCTTCCGTTATTTTGGCTCAATGGTCATCTGCTCCCACGAGTAAGTGAGGGGGAAGGAGTTGGTCCAGCCCTGTGGTGCCCCCTGCACAGGCCTAAGACTGATTACTCCGAGACTTCGGCATGTTTCTCGGAGGCTTCGTTGCGGAACTGTTTTGTTTTAGACCCCGGTGCCATACATCCATCGCCATGACGATCATAGCTTGGATTTGGGTCTGTTTGCCAGAGCCTCGTTAGTCAAGTCGCGGCCGCCCTTCAGATCACGCCCCATTCGCTGCACGGCCGCGGTCCGTTCACCCCAAATCACGTGAAGTGAGTTTGGACTTCAGGAGGCCATCTAAGCTCCACTAACTACTTTGTCATAATTTTGAAACCCGAGATTGGAAGAGAACTACGCCAACTACAGGTATCTTTTGTTCATTTTGGAGCCAGTAACTTATCACAAAAGTTGAATAGCGCAAGTTCGGTAAACTCCGTTTTTACTCCATTCATGATATATTCCACCATCTTTTTCGCTTCATGTAAACTTATTCTGGGGAATCAAGTGTACTGATCTTGTTGCCAGTTTTATCATACACCTACTATGCTAGCTTATACCCGCGTGCATTTTGAGGTCACACTTTTTTATACGCTTTTTTGATTCCATGCAAGAAATTTGCGAAATACAATTTTGATAAATATGGCGTCAACGTCAGTAGATTGATATTAGAGCAGATGGAATTCTAAGAAAAATTAAATTCTCTCAATTTTGTTATTTCCTATAGCTGATTTTAGATAATTATTCGGATGAAAAAGACATTATTATGGATTTTTCACCCCATTTATGTCTTTGACCCATTGCGCAAATTGTCTTGTATTCCAATACATACTCGACCCCCAAATCAATTTGGTTTTATTTAATACTGGTGAATCTTCCGAAATCATGGCATAACATCTATCTTCGCTGACCATTCGAATGTTGTTGGAATAATATATATTTGTGTACTGTCTCACGATTTTCTTCAGTTTCAAATTGACACTATGGAAAAAACAAATCACTACATGATGAAAAAAAACAGTTTTAAAAATATATAGTATTCAAATATTTCGAAGGTAATTTTAACCCCTTCAGATTGAAATGTTGGGAAATATTCTCTCATTATGCACCTCCCCCTGGAATGACACCATCCTGTGAAATTTGATTATCCTATCACTAATACTTTCTGATATATAACCTGTTTTATAGTAGCATGCAAAATTCAAATATGAAAATAATTCAATGATAGGAAAAATAAAGAAATGGAGTTGACATGTCTCGAAAAAATTAACATATTCAAAGAGAAAGATATTTAAATGTTCAGGGGTAATTTTAACTCTCAGGATACAAATTTCATCGGTTACTTTCTTGTCACCCCCTACCTCTTTGATGTAACTCTCATGCAAAATTCAATTCACCCATTAGATCATTTATCTGATATGGACTATTTTATAATAGAGGTAGTTCTCACCACCTGGGGTGCGAAATTTGTAAATAAAAAAAAATAATATCAACAAATAATTTGAATGAAAACGACGTATTTTGCCGTTTTCTCAATTAACAGTTTCATATATAAAAATTACTCAAGTATTCAGACCATAGTTTCAACCAGTAGATTTTACCGACTGGACATGGAAAAAATGTATTTTCCAGCTCTATTGTTTTTCTTTCGAATTGACAGTTTTACTGATAACGATATTCAAATATTATAAATTGATTAAACATTCCAAGTCAGGCATAAAGCGTTTGGAATAATCCTCAGGATTTCAATATTGAACAGTTCCTGGCTCCGAATGTGACACGTCACAAACTTACATTATGACGGGTTCGTATGTAGAAATTGTATTCTCCGACGGAAGTATGCTACGTTCGGATTTACCTCAACTTTCCAATAATTACCACCTTCTTCCTTCCATTGTATTTTGTAAATGAATTACTTCCATTTGGTGATTCATTAACCTGGCCGGCAGGGCATAGCTGATGTAGAGACCACCCTGTATGAACTCCTTGCAAGAAAAAATTCCAGTTGATAGGAATAAGAAATTACTCTCGTTTTGAACGTCCATCGTCTCAATGGATTTGGATGGTTTTCACGGCGTTTCTAATGCTTGTATCTGCAATCGTCTCCATGTGAATACTGACAAGCTTAGGTGCTACTTATTTATTTATATGTCTGTCGGTGCAATTGTGCATGTTATTTTGCCATGTGCAGTGGTGACTGTGATTTCACGCAATGAGGTGGTGCGTGAAGTTTCGCGCCTCTGCAGTCCGCCAGAAAGAACAATTAGTGGTTTCCATACGTTCTTGATCTCAACGCCTGGTTGACAGAAGGTGTTTTGTTCGAACCAATGCTCCTTTCTATGTAGAACACTTTCGTTGTCCCATAGAATCCGATGGTGCTCAGTCCAGGCGTGGTCAGCAATTCCCGATTTCTTGTGCTCATCCAATCTTACCGATAACGGCCTCTTTGCCTCTCCAATGTAGGTATCTCCGCAATCACATGGAACTCCATAAATACAATACCTACTCATTCAGTTTTTGTAGTCACGTTTGGTCTTGGTGGAGTACTGCCAGATTGGAGGCAGTTCTTAATGTGGAACTCGTTTCCGATCCTCCTGATCTTCTCGGAGACACCTCTGATGTAGAGAAGGCAGATCACTGTGCTTTGTTGTTGCTCTTCAGATGTCTTCGGACTCTGGAGTTGTTTCAATACTTATCCTAGGAGTTTCTTGAGGTATCCATTCTTCCGATGAAGGTTCTTTCTGTTATGGTTTAATTCGGCATCTAGTGACTCCTTCTCGTTGCATTTGTGCATCGCTCTTTCTACCAATATACTCACGATCCCTCTCTTCGCCGAATTCGGATGGTTGGAGCTGTAGGTAATTCTTGAGGAGAAATAGTGGAGATTCAACGCCGTGATTCCATATAATGGAAGTGTCATACACGTACCTCAATCACAGCATTGGTATATATTCTGCCTCCCGTATAGCCAATTCTTCGAACCACTCCATGTATATGTTGGCGATAATTGGAGAAGGAGAAGATCCTATCGGGAGTCCGTTGAGTTGAGAGAAGAATCGGTCCTTTTCTGGAAAACATGAGTTATGTAGGCAGCACTGCAGTGATATATTGCTTGGATGGAAAGGTCAGTCCTCTCGTGGGGCTGGTTATCCTCTCAGAGTTTTCTTTTGCCAGGAGATGATTCCTCTATAGGGACTAGCACGATGAGAAAACTGGCCGTCCTATCGGAGCAATATTGGAATTACTGCAGTGCTGCCAAGACAACTTATATTTCCAAGAAAATGACCGATTCTTTCCTCACGTCGACGGACTCCGTTAGGATCTTCCGTTTCTCCAATGATCGCCAACATATACATGGAATTAAAGCTGTGGTTGAGGTACTTGGATAGCACTTTCATTATAACATATCCAGGATTTCTTCCCAGAATTGAAAGCAACAGATATTCGATCAAATTCATGATAGAAATAGAAATCAACAGTGTCTTTCTTCCATCCATCCTTCCGACCATCCGACTTCGACAGAGGAAGGGATCGTGTGAACATTGGTAGAAAGAGCGATGCACATATGCAACGACGAGGAGTCACTAGATTCCAAATTAAACCACATAAGAGAGAACCTTCACCAGAAAGGATACCCCAAAAGACTCCTAGGAGAAGTATTGAAACAACTCCAGAGACTGAAGACATCTGAAGAGCAACAACAAAGCAAGTGATATGCCTTCCGTACATCAGTGGTGTCTCCGAATAGGTGAGAAGGATTGAAAACAAGTTCAATATTAAGAGCTGCTTTCAGTCCGGCAATACTTTATTACGGAGTCTCCTCTCCCAGACCAAATCAATAAGTATTGAATCTCATGAAGTTCCATGTGAAGAGATTTCCACATTGGAGAGACAAAGAGGCCGTTATCGGCCGTTATCGGTAAGATTGGATGAGCGTCAAAATCGGGAATTGCTGACCACGCCTGGACTGAGCACCTTCGAATTCTATGGGACGACGCAGGTGTTCTACATTGAGAGGAGCATTGGTTCAAACGAGAGATCAAGGAGGCCGTATACATCGAAGCCAATAACGCCTTCAGTCAACCAAGCGTTGAGAACAAAAACGTATTGAAACCACTAATTGCGCTCTCTGGCGGACTGCAGAGGCTCGAAACTTCACGCACCATCACATCACGCGAAATCACGCACCTTTAGACATATAAATAAGTAAGTAGCACCTAAGTTGGTCAGTATTCACTTGAAGACGATTGCGGATACAAGCATTCGAAACGTCGTGAAAACTTTTGATATACATTGAGACGATGGACATCCGGAGCGAGAGTGATCAAGTAACCACATCATCTGCAACCTTCAGACAAACATATAAGATCAAATTGTAACTGGAATCTGTCAATTTATAATAATAGCTTTCGGGCATCACAGCTGGACAAAATCAAGTATAACCATTGCGAGAAGACTAACTGAAAATAACCATGAATTTGATGAAGGTTTGACATCTTCCACTAAATAAGAATGAATTTTGAGTTTGAAAGCCTCACCACGTATCGAACCAATGATAAACACTGTACTATCTCATTAGAAATGTCAGACTTGAATTAATCTCTGCGGACTGGACCGTAAAATTGGTATTTAACACTTTGTCATTTCAAATTCAACATATGAAAACATTCCAGAAGTCAATAATGAACTTTTATCTAGCACAGACGGCTATTAAAATCAATGTTCACCTGAATATAGGGTTAAGATCGTCGAATCCATAAACTTAACTGTTCTGGGAACTTTGGTCTCCAACGATCCTTTCTGATTCGGAAATACAATTGGGAAATGAGTGATTTCCAGTGTGTCAGAACGGAATGTATTCGAACCAGTAGACCAGCACAAAATATTACAGAAACACGCGTTGGATCATTGAGTACTCAACAACAGAATGTGTCCCCTCCCTAATGTTTTGAATCTAGCGATGTCGCGTTCTCCGTCTCTTTTAATTCGTTATAGGCTTCAACTCACAATCGCAATTTTGAATAACGATTGAGTTGGAATGAGATGGAGACGGCTGAACACGACATAGCTGGAGAAAAAACAGTAGGAAAGAGAAACATTCTACAGTGGTCTAGTTGAATACTTGATTATCCATCGCATATATCTCTTATATTTTATGCTGATTCACAGGCTTGAGTAGATTTTGTTCTTACCTACTGTAAATCTAATATTCCGCAATTTCATCTCCAAATCTGTATAAAACAAAAAGAGAACCACAATGCAAATCAAAGTACCCATTCGAACTACATTTTTTGTGTACGATTATATACAGATGAAAATTCAACAAATCATTCGGGCAATAAGTTTTTAAAAGTTAATCAGCTTTCACCCCTTATGCGTACCGAGTTCAGTGAATTTGTATTTAGTAAAATGACTCCGTATGAATCGCTAGTCATTCTAAATGAATCCATTGGGAAACATGTGATAAATCATCAATAAAAACAATAAAACAGTAGTGAATTGATATAAATTAAATATAATACACGTACCGATCAATTCATGGAATTGTAAATATTGAACGATTTTTTTTTTAAGATATTCAAAACCATAATGAAAGTTTAACATGGATTACCAGTGTGATTTTAACACTATAAATTAATCTAAACAATTTGTACCACAAAAAAAACAGATAGTCAGATTCCAGCATGGTAGCCGCACGAGCAATAGGTGAGGTTGTATTGGACAATATTTGCTTACCGATTCTTTTTGTAATTGAAAACCTTGGTGTTCATAAGGTTGCATGAAAATGGTTTTCTTATTCTATTTGATGAATCTGATTGAGTGTTTTATCAACTTGAATATACTTATCGATGCGTTTTTAATATATTGTCATGCTTTATTTTATCATAATTGATAGGAATTATTTGAGAGATCAGAATAGTAAAGAGATTTGAAGATCCCTCCATGAATTGAAACCCTATACAGGGTGGAGACGCAAATAGCCGCTCAATTTGGTTTTCGAGCTATATCTTCCAAGGGAAATTCAATCACCCTATAACTACTCTAACAACTTGGTAGGGACGAAAAAGTGGGCACGACAGTAAATTATATCCCTTTTATCAGAAAAATACGTTTCAGCTCTGACCTGGAAGGAACTCTGGATCGAAGGACTTGATTCATCCAACCAGGCTCAGAGACATAAGGAAATTTTGGAATTCATGAAGTCAACTCCAATATCACATGCGGTCGGCATTTATTTTTATTCAACTCGCGTATGACATTTTCAATCTGCCTTGAGATCGATGTAATAAGCCATCCCAAACCCAAACTGTTCGATTGGCAAAAATGCCTGTGTTCAACTTCCTCCACGAGTTCAGTTGTACCATATATGTATTGAGTAGCAATATTGATGATGAAGACAGCAAATGGCAAAACAGATGAAGCATATCGATCGCTTGGTCTCTCTCTCTCATTGGTCACATCGAATTGATGCGCAGGCGTGAAAATGAAGGCGTGACTAAGATGTCTGAAAGCATAGTGTTGTAACGTACCTAGGCCGGACCTGTCGCCTCGCGCGTTGCCGTCGACAGCGATGAGGTCATCCCCGGAGATGTTCGAGAACAGTCCAGTCGCTCTGCCGTGGAGAGCAACGGTCGATATTGGAAACAATTGGAACATGCCGGTCGCCAACTACCCGAATTCGAAACATCGAGAATGCTGTATCGGAGATAAATAGGCAACCCTCAAGTGGAGTCGGGGAGTCTGAACGAGCCCATACGATCGAGCTATACAGTGGCGTAGTAATATAAATTAAGTTGTAGATTAAGTGTGAAATAAATTATTAAAACCAAGTTAAGTTTATTTACGTTACAATTGGTGTCGGAAGTGAGATTTTGAAAATAAACAAGTGATCGTGGAGTGGATAGTCGGAAAAATAAATTGATAGACCTTTTTGTACGCCCAAAATAGACAGTGGCCCGGTTTTCGCGAAGTGGACAATTGTGCGTGGGAATATAAACTGATACACTGTTCGCGTGAAACAGAAAATAGACAGTGGCCCGGTTTTCGCGAAGTGGACAATTGTGCGTGGGAATATAAACTGATACACTGTTCGCGTGAAACAGAAAATAGACAGTGGCCCGGTTTTCGCGAAGTGGACAATTGTGCGTGGGAATATAAACTGATACACTCTTCGCGTGAAACAGACAATAGCTGGTGGCCCGTGGAAAGAATTCGCGAAGTGAATTTTTAACAAACTGATAAACTTTTCGTGTGAAACAGACTGATACCTCGTCAAAGACAAAATGTGTTCAAGAAAAGTGCGCCTTGCGGACTTGAAGGTAGCGAATTGGAAACAGGAATTGGAGGAAAGGAACTGGAAACAACGGGTAAAAGCAAAGCACTCCAGGAAAGACTTGCAGAAGGACTCATACAAGAAGGTGGGACCCCGAAACATTTTTATTCGAAGTTCCCGGAGATGATTTAAGTTTGGTAATGAATAAACTCGAAGAAACTACTAAATCCGTGAAAAAAGAACTGCAACAAAATTCTAGAAATCTGGAAAAGAAGCTTTCTAGAAATCTGGAAGAGAAGCTCCAAGAAAATTCAAGAAGCCTGGAAGATAAGCTCCTTGAAAACACAGAAGGCCTAAAAAAAGAACTCTGTGGTGTGGCGAATCGTCTAGAAAAAAGAATAGGAACCGTCGAGGAAGAGATGGAACAAGATGAAGGAAATAATCAGCGATGAAATCAAAGACGGAATCGAGGCAGAAATGGACAAAATAAAGGAAACGATCAGTAAGCTGGAAAAAACAGATTGATAGTGCGCCCTCCACAGAGATGGTTAACAAAATGCAATGCTGGACTTGAGTTTGAACTTAGATAAAGTTCAAGAGGGTATACCAAGATTCAAGGTCATTTCTGAAATAGGGAAGCTTTCCATGAAGCCGCCTCAGTTCGACGGAAAAACTCCATGGGCAAATTACCGCCGGCAGTTTGAAGCAGCGGCCAAAGCAAACGGATGGAATGCAGGGTAAAGAGCTGTAGCACTGACACTTGCATTACGTGGAGAAGCGACAAATATTCTACAAACTCTCACCACCCAAGAACAGGAGGGACTATGATCAGCTGATTAAACATCTAGAATTACGATATGGCCACCCCATTTGGAACACGTATACCACTCCCAACTGAAAATCGCTGCCAGAAATCGGGCGAAACCTTACAAGAATTCAGAAGCTGACATTGCACGCTTGGTTCGTCTCGCATATCCACCACACCGGAAAATGTAATGGAGCGATTAGCGGTTCAGGCATTCTTGGATGGACTCCGTGACCAAGAAACCAGACAAGCGTTGACACTAGCTCGTCCAACACATCTCGTAGACGCACTGGCACGCGCTTTGGAATTTGAGGCAGCAAAGCAATCCTGCAAAACCAAAGTAAAGTTCGAAGTATTGAAGAAGACTCACAGGAGCATGCTGACTTGGAAGCTGCCATAAGAAAAGTGATGAAGGAAGTTTTGCCTGAGAAAGACAGATAAGATGCTGGAATTGTGGCAAATGGACATGTGCGTAGCAAATGTCCAACATTCAAACACGACTCCGATGCAGGAAAACTAAAGAAGGTCGACGAGAAGGGCAATCGTCGGCCTGTGTCCAGCAAGCCCGGTTAACAACGCATATGTCGCTATCCTGAAACGACAGAACAGAGTTGTTTTCGTAGACGTCTCATCAATAACAGCCTTGCACCATGCTGCTAGATACAGGTGCGACTAGGACAATTCCCGGACTTCCTTTGCCAGAACACCGGAACGATTGAACCGACAACTTGGAAGCTACGCACGCAACAGGGGAGCCAGCTACTGTATATGGCGAGCTACCGATTGAAATAATTTTGGGCAGCACTAAGAGTGAAACATCAGGCACTTGTAGCGGACATCGAAGACGATGCAATCATCGGAATGGACATCATGAATTCCAGAGGGTTTGAATTGGATTTCAAAGACGGCGTCCTACGTGTCAACGGAGAAGAGCTGGTACTTCATGGGAGAAGTGAAGAGTTGATCCGTGTGCTGTTGGCTGAAGATGTAAGCGTACCTGAGAGGGCTGAAACCATCCTGGAGCTCGCCTGGACGGGAGTGCGAGCAGTGGAGACTGATGATGTTCGAGCCCAAACTTCATGATGAGAAAATTGGACGAGGGTTGCCTAGGAAAACCCTGTTACGTGCTGAAAAATTTGTACCGGTAAGGGTCATGAATGTCAATTACTTTCCAGTGACCTTAAAGAAGGAACAATTTTAGGGCACTGCTCGTCAGTTTCATCTGTGATCCGGGGCGTACGAGGTACGATTAGCCAACAACAACTTGCCCACAGAACTAGAAAATTGGTTGCCATCTCTTCCAAAGACATAAAACCAGCTCAACAGCCCAAACTGAGAGATTTGGTCAAAAAGTACCAAGACATCTTCGATACCGGACAAGGAAAAGGGGGTCGAACTAATATGGTCCAGCACAAGATTGATACTGGGGGTGCCCGACCGATCCGGCAATCAGCAAGAAGACTTCCTCTTGCCAAGAAGGAAGAGGCTGACAAAATAGTCAGCGATATGGGAAAAGAAGGAGTTATCGAACCATCTGACAGTCCCTGGTCCTCTCGAGTCGTACTGGTGAAGAAAAAGGATGGATCGACACGCTTTTGTGTAGACTATCGCCAACTTAATAATATCACGAAGAAGGACAGTTACCCTCTCCCGAGAATAGATGACACCCTAGACACGTTGGCTGGTTCCACGATTTTCTCGACCCTTGATCTAAAGAGTGGATACTGGCAAGTAGAACTGGCTCAGGAAGATCGAGAAAAGACTGCTTTTACCATCTGCTCAGGATTGTGGCAGTTCACCGTTATGCCATTCGGGCTCTGTAATGCTCCCGCCACATTCGAAAGATGATGGGAACAGTACTGAAGGGACTCTCATGGAACACGTGTCTAGTGTATCTCGACGACATAATTGTGGTCGGCAGATCGTTTGAGGACCACGTGAAAAACTTGGAGGAAGTATTCCTGCGACTGAGGAACTCCGGATTGAAGCTGAGCCCTAAGAAATGCCATCTGTTCCAAAAAGAAGTACGATACCTCGGCCACGTTGTCTCTGGAGAAGGAGTAGCAGTGGATGACCAGAAGATCAAAGCTGTTAAGGATTGGCCCATCCCAAAAGACATTCACCAACTTCGAAGTTTCCTTGGTTTATGCACATACTATCGCCGATATGTGCTGGGATTCGCCAACATCGCTGAACCACTGACCAAGCTCACGGAAGGCCAAACAAAGTTCCAGTGGTCCGAAGAATGTCAAGACTCATTCAGGAAGCTGAAAGGAGCTTTGATCAACGCACCTATACTGAGCTATCCCCTACCCAAAGGGAAATTCATTTTGGATACGGACGCCAGCAACGTGGGACTTGGAGCTGTCCTATCTCAGATCCAGGAGGGAGAGGAGAAGGTCATTGGTTATTTCAGCAAGACGCTTAGCAAACCAGAGCGCAATTACTGTGTCACCAGGCGAGAGCTGTTAGCTGTTGTAAAGGGAGTGGAACACTTCTACAAGTACGTGTATGGAAGAAGATTCCTGTTGAGAACTGACCATGCAGCTCTCAAATGGCTCTTACAGTTCAAAAATCCTGAGGGTCAAGTAGCACGTTGGATCGAGAGACTCCAAGAATTCGATTTCGAGATCGAACATCAAGCCGGAACTAGCCATACGAATGCAGATGCCTTGTCGCGAAGACCATGTCCAGATGATTGCTCACATTGCCAACGAGCAGAAGAGAAAGAAGCAACACTTTGTAGAACCGCGGCAATGGATGACAACTGGAATGACAGGAAGATCCAGAAAGACCAAGAGAGAGACCCCGACCTTGGCTTAGTCATCAGCTGGAAGAAGGGCAATCGAAGACCATCATGGCAGGAAGTCGCAGGTTACTCGCCGGCTGTTAAGTCCTATTGGGCACAATGGAACTCTCTTATTCTGGACAATGGGATCCTGAAACGTGTGTTGGAGGCCGATATTGGTGGGGAAGATAGACGCCAAATAATTGTTCCCAAGAACAGAAGAGAGGAAGTGCTGCGGGAAATCCATGATGGAGTCGCCGGAGGACATCTGGGAGTGACGAACACCCTGCAGAAAGTGAGGCAACGGTTTTACTGGGCCAATTGTCAAGCTGACGTCCAGGACTGGTGCAGGAAGTGCGCTGTATGCGCTGCTAGCAATGGACCTCGAATACGACCCAAGGCCCCGATGCGTCAGTACAACGTAGGCAGCCCGTTCGAGAGAATCGCCATTGACATCGCCGGCCCGTTTCCCGTATCCGACCACGGGAATAAATACATCCTTGTGGCAATGGACTACTTCAGTAAGTGGGCGGAAGCCTATGCCCTGCCAACCAGGAAGCCATCACCGTCGCCGACGTCTTGGTGAAAGAGTGGATATGTCGATTCGGTATTCCAATGGAGCTGCACTCGGATCAAGGCAGAAATTTCGAATCCAACCTTTTCCAAGAAATATGTCTACCGCTGAACATCCGCAAGACAAGAACCACGGCCCTACATCCGCAGTCCGATGGAATGGTGGAACGGATGAACAGGACGATCAACCGCCACTTGTCCAAGGTTGTCTCTGACCATCAAAGAGACTGGGACCAGTATCTTCATTTGTTTCCTGATGGCCTATCGATCCGCAGTACACGAGTCAACCGGTCAAACTCCTGCTAGTATCATAATGGGCCGAGAACTGCGACTGCCTTGTGACCTGAAGTTTGGGATACCGCCAGGACAAGACACTGCGGGAGAGGACTACGTCAGCAAACTTCGGCAGAGAATGGACGACATCCACGAACGAGTCGGTTGAACATCAGAGTGCCAGCAATAAAATGAAGAAGACCTATGACATCAAGGCCGACGCTGGAGGATTTAAGGTTGATGACCTGGTTTGGCTGTACAACCCCAAACGTCGTCGTGGACTATCACCAAAGTTGCGGAACTCGTGGGAAGGCCCGTATAAAATCGTGAAAAGGATAAACGACCTTGTGTACCGAATGCATAAGCCACCCCGAGGGAAACCAAGGGTCGTCCATTTCAACAGGTTGGCCCCTTACGCTGGAAACCATGACCAAGTTCGCACCCTCAAGCCACCGGAGGATGATATGACGTTCGAGAAGTTTATGTCCTTGTATTCAAATGGGCAGAAAGTTCTACATAGGGATTACTAGAGAGGAGTCACGAGACCTTTTCGAGGTGCCTGCTGACTACGCACTAGCGCACTGTGTGGCAGAAGATCTTCGAATGTCCAGGGGCATCGCCGTAGTGTTCTCCAAGAAATTTGGTCAACTCAAACACTGCGGGGCAGAATCCAGAAGTTGGTGGGGTGCTACAGTTGAAGAAAGGCCAGAGAAACATCTACTACCTAGTTACCAAGAGGCATTCCCAAGATAAACCGTCCTATGAAGATGTCTGGAAGAGTCTCACCAAACTAAGAGATACTATGGTGGACCAGAATCTGGTGGATCTAGCAATTCCAAAACTGTCCTGTGGTATTGATGGGTTGGACTGGAGAGTCATAAGAAGTATGCTGGAGGCGATATTCAGATCCAGCGGCGTCAAGATTTTGGTTTGCTGTAACCCTCTTCCACGACCGATCATGAAGACCGTGGAGTGTTACTTCCATCGAACTTCACGGTGCAGATATGGGGAGTCATGCAGATATCGTCACACTCCAAGGATGAAATTTCGGGACGAAATGTCTTTAAGAAGGGGGCAATGTAACGAACCTAGGCCGGACCTGTCGCCTCGCGCGTTGCCGTCGACAGCGATGAGGTCATCCCCGGAGATGTTCGAGAACAGTCCAGTCGCTCTGTCGTGGAGAGCAACGGTCGATATTGGAAACAATTGGAACATGCCGGTCGCCAACTACCCGAATTCGAAACATCGAGAATGCTGTATCGGAGATAAATTGGCAACCCTCAAGTGGAGTCGGGGAGTCTGAACGAGCCCATACGATCGAGCTATACAGTGGCGTAGTAATATAAATTAAGTTGTAGATTAAGTGTGAAATAAATTATTAAAACCAAGTTAAGTTTATTTACGTTACAGTGTATTTACTCATACCTGTTAAATATTGGGACAAACTGGGGGACAACAGCCCACTTGATAAAGAGAGTTATCTAGAGTCTCAGATGGCGCCGACGTCGTTTCTTGTCATAATTCAGTAAACTGCAATTCCATACCACACAGGAGGTTCTTGTGATTTGTGTCTCCTGATCCGTTCTGTGATTGTGCTTTTGTCGCCTTTAAGGTTATGTCAATTCGTTGTGAAATATTTTGAGGTTGATCGATCGATGTAACATATTTTAGAACAAACTATTCCATGTTTTTATATATTGTCAGTATTATACAGGGTGTTTCCTAACTACGGTACGAAACTTCAGGGGGTGATTCGTTAGGTCATTTGACAAAAAAAAGTTTCTATGAACATATGTCCGGAGATGCTTCGTTTCTGAGATACAGGGCGTTGAAGTAATAAAAAAAAAGATATTTATAAAATATCCTGAAACCGATGTGGTTGAAATGTGGTACAGCAATTTGAAGTAATAAGGCAATCACTTGGCTCCAAGTAGATCCAGGGGCGTCTCAATGGGCACCACAGCCAACAATACTGAGAAAAAAAAGTACTTTTTTTTGTAGTATTTTATTTTTTCAGATTAAACATCTGAAAATACAACTCTTTGGTCCCTTGTGTTTTATTCATATCAAGCTTCGGTTTCGAGAAAAAATACTTTAACTTATTCTACAAATTATCCATGGACAACATAAAATACAAACCTAAAGTAAAAATAAACAATTTCGACCTTAAAGTGAATGAGCAAATGTCCACCGTCTGATAAAATACACGACTGCAATCGATGTGTCATTGATTGTCTGACACGTTCAAAAATACCTGGAGTATTCCTTATGACATTGCAATTGTCACTTATTCGATTCCTCAAGTCATTCACATCTAGTATAAAGGTTTTATAAACGAGAGCCTTCGGATGACCCCATAAATAGAAATCTAGAGGATTCATATCAAGACTGCGAGCAGGCCAATGTTGAGGTCCTGCACGTCCAATCCAGCGATGATGTCGAGATGCTGACGAGCAAGAACACTGAAATGAGCTGGAGCTCCGTCGTGCATAAATCACATGTTGCCTCTTACAAGTACGGGTACTTCTTCCAACAAAATGGGTAGATGATTTCGCAAAAAAGCCGTGTAGGATGGACCTGATAATCTTGCTGGTAAAAAAAGGGTCCAATTAGGTAATCACCAATAATGCCTATCCAAACGTTCAGCGAAAATCGTTGGTGAAAATGACTTTCTCTAATAATGTGGGGATCTTCGTCGGCCCAGAAATGGTTATTGTGAAAGTTCATAATAGAATCTCGTGAAAAATTTACCTCGTCCGTAAATAAAATATTTGGTGAAAATTTATTATTGTGTGCCATCGTATGAATCAACCACCTGCAAAACATTGATCTTGGGTGGAAATCCCTAGGCAGTAGAGTTCGGACCCGCTGTATGTGATATGGGTATAGGAGGTTTCTTTTTAGAACTTTCCAAACGGTTTTTGGGCTTACTTCAAGCTGCAGTGCAATCTTCCTGGTACTATTTGAAAGATCTTCTTCTATCGCATCAAGTATAGCTTCTTCTAGTTCAGGCGTTGTTACAGTTTCTGGTCTTTCACCACTTATACATTTTTATTAAAACTTCCAGTTTCACATAATCTTGCATATAGCGTTCTAAATGTTTTAGCACATGGAATTACTCTGTTGAGATATCTATCCTGGTAGATTCTCCGTGCTTCTCCGCATTTCCATTTGCTAATCCATAAATAAAGTGCATGTCAGCCATTTCAGCGTTAGTAAAAGTATTCATGATGGAATCACTGCTAATTGACAACTCTGACTTTTACTGATATGACAATACTATCACTGTCAGCTGGTCTCCATAGCAGGTAATCATGATTGTAGAGTGCCTTCATTTTTTTTGTTCTCGAAAACTAAGCTAAATATGAAAAAAAAATACAGCAGGCCAAAAAGTTGTATTTTTACCACGCTTATAAAAATTTTTTAGAACCCACGCTTATATTCAAATGCACTGAAAAGGAGAAAATAATTTTTTTCTCAGTATTGTTGGCTGGGGTGCCCACTGAGACGCCACTGGACCTACTTAGGGCCAAATAATTGCCTTATTACTTCAAATAGCTGTACCACATTTCAACCATCGGTTTCAGGATTTCCGGATATTTTATAAATACCTTTTTCTATACATCAACGCCTGTATCTCCAGAAACGGAGCAACTCGGACATATGTTCATAGAAACTTTTTTTGTCAAATGACCTAACGAAACACCCTGAAGTTTCATTACCTAGTTAGGAAACACCCTGTATATATATATATATATATATATAATAACCCTGAGTGTTATATAGAATTTTCGAGAGGGGTTCCGAAATAATTCTAATTATGTACCGTACCAATTTATTTTGTATGGTTAATTTTATATTGATTCAGCTCCACCGAGTTGGTACTTATGTATTTCTGTCCCTGTTTGCTTGTGATAAAAATCTTATGATGGAGCGGATAATGATTTTATGAAGTGCTGTAAATTACATACAATTACTTAATTGAGCTTTCAAACCAATAAAAATACGGGAGATGTAATCTCTTTCGCTTTCTGAAAAATCTATATTCTAGTCTGAAGGAAGTGTTTTGCGACATATCTTAAACTTTTGACTGTTACGTAAGCTTCATCTCTACAGCTTCAGAGGACGAAGCTTCAATTGGTTCGAATCCTATCTGAGTGAAAGAACCTCTCAGCTTTTGGACAAATTAAGAGGTGTTCACTATTTTGGCAGACAACACGACTATTTTATCGCAAGAACTCAAATTACCTTCATATAGCGGAGTAAAAATAGCTTAAAATCATGCATTATTTTGGAATCCTGGAGGATTCTATTGATTTTCCTAAAACCTTCTGATATTACTTAGAAATTGCTTGCAGAAAAAAGTTATAAACTTATATTCGTGCACTGATTGTTTATTAATTGTTTAAACAATGAAAAACAATTTTGTTAGGAAAATTCTACCCAAATTGTTGCTATAGGGGTTTTTGAGGTCGCTGAACCAGAATATGACATTGAAAAAACGATGGCGTGGCCAGTCGTAAAGGTAGATTTCATGAATGATAATTTACAGCTACCTATTTGTTATTTATGTGTACATCTAAGAGAAAAAAAATCGGGTAAAGTTTGTGAGATAGTGAAGCTCTATCAAACAACTTATAGTTTGCCGATATTGGGTATGGAAATGAAATAATGCGAAGTTTTTCAACAGCTGCCATTTTGAGACTATTGGACCATTTTCGCTCGTGGCGACGTGCTCCTCTAGCGCTGCACTTCAGAGTCGCCGCTTCACATTTTTTTCGCACGTTAGCGAAAAAATTCTGCAGCTTATAGTTTTTATTTTAAAGAAAAATGTCACATTTTTTGCGAGTGGCACCATTCTCATTCATTTTTTTTAATATTCAATATACAATGTAATTTGGCAACTTATTTGTTAAATAATTAATTAAGCACATACTTCATGGTTGGTAACTTTATATGTTGTTCCTTACATCATCACTAATGTACAGTAAAAGTTCCCGCAGTCCCCAACTTTCTGGAGCTAAAATCTAATATTATTCCACTACTAGTAAAATGACTCGTATATATAAATTAATTTGGATCTTCTCAGAACCTTTGCCCATTGGAATAATTTTTTTTTCAACTTGTGATTTGTAATGTATCTAGTACCTAGCAAGTCAAATATTACTTTATAGCTATTTTTTTATATTATATATATTTTGTATAAAATTATTCCCATGAGATGACAGTCTTCTGACTAAAAGTATTGGAAAATTCTGAATATAGTGGATATTTTCTTCCAAAGACTATGGGACCCTCTGGGACGGTTCGGAATTCATAGCCAAAATCATATATCTTCATAGAACAAAAGTCCACGCTTACTTTTGAAATTCATGTGTTTATTAAAAGTGATAATCATCCTAATCATAGTCATAAGCCTCATCGATCTTGGGAGTGGGCCTTGTTCTTCGAACAACTGCTTGATTTGAATCGCCCTCCTTCTCCGATTATCTCATGCGGGGTGTTACTGAAAATAAAGAAAAGCATTTAGATTATTTTTTCCTCCCTCATCTTTGTTAGTAGGGCTCACCTTCTCCGGCGAAATAATTCTAAGATAGCTGGAACAGCCTAGACTGTCCACACCAGGAGTTCATCGATTTCTCAACTTCATCAACAGATTTTATGATATCTACAATGAACTCTCTGATGTTGTTCATTCAGAAGGTTGTTAGAGGTAATAGTCCGGCAGAAATGGGCAGTGAATGGCTTGGTTATAGTTTGTATCGGGGAGTTTAATGGAACAATGTCATCGGGGACATTTCCAGTCCCCTCAATTTTCAAGTTAATTCATCATCTAGAGACATCAGTCCACTCTCCTACCTTTTCTCATTCCTTTGTGGAAGTTTCCATGATCCGAAAAAAGGCCATTTGAGAAAAGAAATCACTTTGAAAAAATTCGCCAGGTAGACCTCAAGAAAAAATCTGATTTTTTGACAGACAGATGTGAACATTGTAGTAAGTTTCGAGGATTTCATCTCATTTCGCGCCAACTGTTCTGAGCAGGATCTTTTCGTAGCACTATAATCTTTGTAAACGATCAATTCACAATTTTTTGCATGAGTAATGTTGACAGAAAAGAAAATTTCATAGGTTTGAAGTTCGACATTTAGCGTGACACAAACATTCCTTAACCGCGCCATCTACTGATGAAGTTGTGAGCAGAATTTAACGCCATTCATTTGTTGTCCCCAAAACTCTAAACAAAATCGAATCAGTGAATACACCAGGGTTTTAGGCATCTTAGGCGTGACATGTATTGGTTGATGTTCGGTTTGCTCTAACTACGCGATGACAATACGACAAGGAAAGACCTATATAACCCGATTTCATTTTATGGCATTGCTCCTATGGCCGGTCATCAAATTTCGCAGTAGATAAATATATGAGTTGTACCGCAACACAGACTGATTGGCAGACAGTTCGGAAGAAACGGAAATTCTGAAACTTCATTTCTGTTGTCAAGGTATTTCATTGTAATATGTGAGAATTAGATAAGATGTCTAAAACCCTGGTGAATGAACTGATTCGATATTGTTTTAGAGGGGACCCACCTTTACTTCAACAGAGCTTCTCTCTCTGTGGTAGATGGGCGTCCAAAAAATGTTTGTCTATATTCTCGCTTAATGTCAGAACCTAATTTCTGACATCTCAGCATCTTATATGAAATTATTTCCAGTGTTTTGTTGGTATCTATGCGTTTTCCATCTCTTTGATATGAAATCTTGTTTAGCTTATTCCTGAGTTTGTTCTTAAACAATCACTCGTTAATCAGTTCATTAGTGCGTGAGGAATTGTTTATTTTGAGGTAGTGTAGTGTGTAAGGATATTTTTTCGTAGAATGGGCCCATTGTATTTTTGTGGACTATAGCCGCAGATTTTTCGCGAATTTTCGCCTGTATTCAATACCAAAAGCAAATTACAAATCTTGACGAATAATGATATTTCCATAGTTCATTATAGTATGCATTGTTATTATTTTCTGCAATTTAATGACAATTTCATTTCCAATTCTCCGTCTGTCAAAATGAAGTTAACCTCAAATTCAAATCGTACAAAATACGAAAAACAACAGGACAGAATGCTTTCTTTGTACAATGTTCGGGGGCTTCGAATTCTAGCTTTGCTATTGGTGAAGTTTGACAGATGTCTCTCTTGAACCAATAGCAAAGCTAGAAGTAGAACCCGCGCACAGTTCACCTCCAAACATAAATCTGAGGAAATGAATACCCTGTTACTGAATTGAAACTGAATCGAAATGGCCCATCTGACACGCTAGTAATCTCTATTATCAAGTAGGCCAAGTGTCGCCAAGTCGATCAAACTTCTACAGGTATAAGTGCAAGCACCAGGGTTTTATACATCTTAGAATTAGAATATGTTTGACAACTCAATTCTGTCAGTGTATTTCCAGTTTTTAGTAGTGAGTTCATTCAATGGAAAAAATCAAATCTTTTCAGTAATTGTATGTAGAAACGAAATTGCTTCAAAAATATCAAAGGCTCAGTTAATGAATTGATATATAATTCAAATGTCTTCCAACTAGCAGAAAATATCAGCCGATAGTCGGAATGGCGAAGATTAAATTGAAATTTTCCTGGGGAATCATAGGAAATGTTTCCATTTTCATCATTATTGAGTGAAGAAGTAGAAAACAGTATAATTTCTCATTTCCATCTCTTACCTATGCTTCAAAACCTATTCTATACATATAAAAGGATTCTTGATTGAGTAGTCACTCTATAGGCCGAATAACCTTCAAATTGGAAAGTTAGGTCCCGGGTTAGGTGCGTAATAAAAAAGTATTTTCCAAAATTCAATTCTTAAAGGGTTAAAACTACCCTTGAAATATCTGAATACTCAATCTGTTAATTGAAAAAAGCCGGCCGAAATACCGGGAGGAGCACTCCTGCTCTCCGAAAGCAGCTGAAATACTTTCCTTGCGTGTTTTTGCGTCCTGAACACGAATCCGAAAAACGCGGCGGTCTCATACCGTTTTCAAGCTAGAGAGCTTTTCTCGATCCAGAACACGTGATTTCCAAGCACCGTTCGCTCGCGCACAAATCACTCACAATGCACCAACATGAACTACGAACACCAAATCACTCATTTTCGACATGGCATGAAGTACCTATAGCTGATTCTATGTGGAAATATACTCCATCTTCAACAGTTACAAACAACAAAACTTCTTACATTTGACTGAAAATCTGCAGTAAATTTCATTTTGTCATGTTGGCCATAATAAATAAATCACCGAAAACCTTCCCAATTCGAATATCAGCAACAATTTATCCTTTTTCTCTATTCACGATTGTTTTGTGTGTCATTTTATTATGTGCAATTTTTCATTTCAAATGATTTTCAAACTCAAGCAACATATTGAAATTAATGGAATATGAAATGGGAATTTCAAGGAGTTTGACATGGGAGGAAAAACTCCTACAAGTTATCGACAAATACGTACCAGTAATGATACCCTTAGTATATTTCATCTGAACATACAATGTTCATCAAATAAGGTAGACCAATTAATGCTATTTCTTGAAGAATTTAATTTTCTGCAGTCTGTTTATCTGAGCACTGGCAAACTCAGGAAAACCTTGTACAAATTAACCTAAAATTATTTACTGTCATCTCACTTCTGTAGGCAACACGCAATTCACGGCGGTGTGTCCATATATGTGAGAACAGGAATTAAATCAAAAAAAGTAGACATAAAAGTCATTATGTGATGGGTAACCGCGAATTCTGTGGTATTAGTTGCCCGGCATGGAACTATTATAATTACCGTGTACAGGTCCTGCTTGGGCAAATTTCAAAATTTTTTCAAAGACTGGAAGAACTCTCATATTCATTGTAGCAAAAATATAATGCTGTTGTAATATTGGGGGACTTCAATGTTCACTTTGGAAACAAACATCTGATGTAAATGAACTCACCCATCTTATATCATCATTTGGTCTAAATATAATAATCTCAGATATCACAAGAATTTTCCGGAAACAAGCCTAGCTGCCTCGATAATATTATCCACGAATCTGGAAGATATATCTTTTAACTGTGGAATAGTTGAGCCATGTTTGTCGGACCATAAAGGTCAATTCATAAATATCAAAAAAATACAACCTTTTCTTCACATACCCTGCAAAAAGTGATTACCGTTGCTGACATAAAAAACTTGAAATATCTTGAAAATACATTGGAATTGGAATATTTTGAACAAAAAAAAATAATGA
>JAFIRS010004094.1:0-100929 GCA_018342105.1 Gonioctena quinquepunctata
AAATATCAAAGGTAGAAATTCATCAGGTTGGCCCTTAAAATACAGAGATATAGGGAAAATCCAGGGTAATATAGGCCTCAAGCATGTGAAAAAAATGGGTGTTCCCCAAGGATATGATTTGAGGTTAGGGGTGAATATTCAAGTGATAGTAGATAAAGTCCTCCTTGTCGAAACATTATGATCTAATGTAAACAACCATAGTGATCCAAAACGTCGAGCACCTGATGATGATCTAATAAAGATTGAACTGAAGATGAATCGAAACGTCGAGAACCCGATGAAGATTCTAAACGTCGAGAACCTGATGATGATCTAATAAAGGTTGAACTAAAGATGAAACGAAACGTCGAGAACCCGATGAAGATTCAAAACGTCGAGCACCTGATGATGATCTAATAAAGGTTGAACTGAAGATGAATCGAAACGTTGAGAACCCGATGAAGATTCGAAACGTCGAGAACCTGATGATGGTCTCATAAAGGTTGAACTAAAGATGAAACGAAACGTCGAGAACCCGACGAAGATTCAAAACGTCGAGAACCTGATGATGGTCTGATAAAGGTTGAACTGAAGATGAATCGAAACGTCGAGAGCCGGATGAAGATTGAAACGTCGAGAACCTGATGATGGTCTCATAAAGGTCGAAACAGGTAAAAGGTCGCAAAATGACCACGTTGGACCTTAGATTTTCTTATGGGGATTTACATGGGAAAAAGTACCAAATTGCGCCCGTACCCGTGTAGCTATATCTACTATCCGTCATTTGAAAAATCGAGAAATACTCTGCAAGAAAAATCCAAATTATTCAAATAATTGAAGGAGATTCAGAAGATTTTGAGAACGGGGGCAGATAAAGTCCCCAAAACGTCAATCAAAAACTGTATAGAGAAGTATCTTTCGAATTTTTACTATTTTTTATAGGCATATTCAGGGAACGATAAGTTACTGACAAATTGAATCATTTTTCTATGGGAAATATACTTTGGTGAATGCAGCAACTTATCGGGGTGAACTGATTAGTTTCCCCTTTCTACACTTGTATAGATTTTCCTGATTATATTCTCATTTTCAGACTGTGGAAGGTAACCCAAAAAACATGTCAAGTGTAGTTGTTTGAATTCTAAAGAATATGAATTATATTCACATAAAATCTTGAAAACGCAAGATATGCACCAGTAGCACTTTTTTGTGGTTCATTTGAACGACACATTCATATTAAGGTCCTCCTCACCTTTGCTACTGTCTGAAATAAAACCAGGCTCGTTCTCCATATGATCGTCAGCTACTTTATAAACATCACTGAAATTTCGCTTTGAAATATGGCCACATTTCGGCAAAAAACATCAATTCCTCTTCCAACTTTTTTTTATCTAAAGAGGGAAATTGTACATATCTTATTTGGTGAATCACCCGAAACAGACTTATGTATTTCGGAAAACCATCTGGGATCAGAATATTCTAAATCTCTATGAAAATCCTTCGTCTTCGCTGAACCATTGATCAAATGAAGTTATATCAGGATTAAATATGGTTGAGCGAAAATGAGTTTTTTCATCTTCTGCAATGTTTTCATCATTGGCAAGTTCTCCAGGCAGTTTATCTGCAACTCTTCTCCTTTGCAACCCTGCTTCTCCTTTGCAAACACTCCTTCTCCTTTTTGGAATCGTATTCCCAATTGAAATATCGGAATTCAATTTTTATGTGTCATTCATAATTTCCACAAATCGTTGTGCAGATCTTAAGACAGGTTCGAAATTTCTCTGCTGAGATTTTAATTTATCGGTTGCATTGGAAATTCAACGTCAAGCTTGCACGTGGTCTGAATTTTCAGTCTATAAATAATCTGAAAAGTTGTTACGAAAAAAATTTGATGTAGGTCATGGCAAGTAGAATTATTTCAAAAGACCTGAACTTTCTTAGCAAACCATCTGCCTAATTTTGCATTGAATATCAAGTTACTAGTGCTATGACGACGTTTCTTTATATCAGGACTGCTCTCAACTTGATTCCACATGCTTTTAATTCCAAATATTTTCAATGTAGCATCACTCCTGCCCCTCCATCTTGTGGCACCTATCGCGTTTAATTTTGAATAACGATCACTATTTGATTTTTCATGAATTTCTTTACGATTATTTGAAGAACACATTAGCTTCCTATAATAGATTCAAAAAAAAGACGCAGACGCCATTAAAGATTCTGTCGTATCGGTTAGTACTAAATTAAATACATGTATGAGTTTGGCAGAAATTATATTGCCCACTCATGTTAGAAACGCCATCGAAAGCATCTGCAATATATTCTCTAATGGAATATTACTGTCATCCAAAACCTGTTTTAACACATCATAAAGGTTTCACCCACTAGTAGAAGTTACGTGTTTTGAAGCAATGGCCATTTCAACAACTTCATTGTACTTGACATATCTCAAAAAAATTCTACATTGTTCATGAGAAGAAATATCCATCGTTGCTTGGCGAACTTCTGGTATAATTCCAAGGATTTCGGAGGTAATTTGCAATATATTCTGTGTGAGTTTTATTGCTTAAAAATAATTATGATTTTTCCCGACCTTTACTTCTATCAGCACTTTTTAAGTTTGCTTTTTCTGACAGCTTCCTTGACATGCTCATCCAAAATGTGATCATATTTGGCTACTAAAAGAACAATTTCCAAGAAGTTCATCATCAACAGCAATATCAGCAGAAGCTGATGACGAAGGAGATTGGCCATCTTGATACAAATTAGTTTTCTCTCCATTGTTAATTTTCCACAAATTACTTGATTTAAACATTCCAGATGCTGCGCCCTGTGGTTTCGTCTGCATTCGAAGCTGGCTGGCGTTTTCCATGCCCAGAAAGTTATTTTCTTTTCATTGTTTAATTTTACGAATTCCTAATGCATAAAAAAGTACACGACACGAGACACAATGATGTAAACATGCACGACGAGACGTAGTAGTATGTAGCATGTTGCAGAGACCACAGCCTGTGGCGCAAGTACAAGGTGCTAGAAAGGGTGGGAAAACTAGAAACTGGGGGGGTTTGTCTTACGTCGTTCATCGCCTCGCTACTCGCTAGGTTGCTGTCGCTCGTCGCAGTCGTCGCTGTGTCTATGTTCGATAGGTTGGGTTTGTTAGGTCCGGGCGCAAAATTATCTCATCGTGGACGTGGGGCCAATTCATGAGGACCCACCGGAAAACTCCCGGTATCCCGGTGGGCCAGCACGAGCCTGCAAGCGTATAATACCACCCGAAGGATATGTCAATTATCTTCACACAATTTCTTGTTCAAATCATCGGTGCCTCACGGCAACCAAGATACCCAAGAGAAGATATTTTGGAAAGTCTCTACACGGCATTTCATTCAAAAACACCGGCTAGGTGGACTACCAGAACAACATTCTCCTGCAAGACCTTTTCTACACAGCGGACAGATTGTATGTGAGAGAAAACTAATAACATATCTTTCTCAGAAAAAAAAACGAAGAATTGGGAGTTGCCCTATATACGACGTATATCTTTCGGAGCAAAAGTTCCAGTCTTTCCTAGTCCACTGCCCCTACTTCAACAACGGGTCCTTCATGTGTTTTTTCTATGTTCCATCTTTGTATGAATTATTTTACCCAATTACAATAATATTTTGAATAGGCAATGAATAATTGAAAATATCTTGGTATTTCATTTTCAAAGTTCAATAAATGAAAAATCAAGATTGAGGAAAATTAGAGGAAGGCCTTGATTCCATAGCTGAGCCGAGCACTGACGAAAAGTGCTTCGAACACCAAGCACTCTTGAAAGTCCTCCCGAGTGTCGAGCACAAAGCACTTTCATTTATGAAATTCTCTCGATTACCAAGCACTTCCAAAAAGTAATTGGACTTATCGAGCACCAAGCATTTCTCAAAAGAGTGAAACTGTTAGGCACTTGAGTTTTTTCTCGAATATGCATAATATGAGGACGCGGACGCGATCAGTAGTTATTGGGGGAGCCGCTCGCCGGATTTTCATGTTTCGACAACATTCATAGATTCATAGGTGTGGGAAAGCTGAGTGCTTAGTAATTTCGAAAAGTGTTTCGGAGCACCGCAGCACTTTTCGGGATTATTAAGCAGTAAGCCTTTTCGTAAAATGCTCGAAGCACAAAGCACTGGTCGAAAGGGGTGCTCGGGAGCACAGTGCTCAGGAGCACAAAAGTGCTTTAGTTGCTTTCACAAGCACTAAGTACAGTGCTTTGGCACAGCTTGATTCCGATGAAAAAATTAAAGTATTCAGAAACATGGGAAAGAAACCTGTAACGAATCAGAAACAAGTTCCCATAAAGGAGGGATCAGAAGAGGTACGGATAGAAACCCTGAAAAAATAAACAAAGGAAGGGTCTCATGAACTTAGTGCTCACGGCACATGACACACGTCACATTACTCATGTGTAGAAAAAATCAGAATTTTGTTGTTCATTTGATATATATATATATATATATATATATATATATATATATATATATATATATATTGAAGATAAAAACTATATAAATAAAAAATATAAATCATCTCAGTGAAATTTACTCCTATCTATTGACGTTGGATGAAAAGTTAACAAACAACAACCTCACTTTAAATTTTTCCAATCTTTGATCATACAAAAATAATTATGTTGGCAACTTACAATTGGCACCACTGTTATCAGTCTCATTTCGGTTTTGGCCCATCAGAGGGCATGTCAATTGTCTGTCAGATGTCATGTCAACTACCTGTACAAATGAATAAACAGATACATAACAGGTATAATTTCAAATTCGGAACTTATTTTTCATTGTATTCCAATATGAACAAATTCATAAATTCAACAATCGGAAATAACGTGATGATTCTACAAGGCTGCAGATTTCTACACAGACTAAGAGGAGAATAAGTTAGACGACTCTCGAATATATTACAAATATTATCTTGTTTATTACTCATACTTCTTCATCCATTCCGACCCATTTCAGAGTTAGCTCTTCCACAGAGAAAAATCTGATACGGGACACATAAAGCCCGAAACCCAAAATGTATTCACTTTGTATATCGACTAATTACGCTGCATTCTCTCATGCAAAAGCTCGAATACGACAGGAGGCTGTACTCCAATGAATTGGAGGGTATCGATCGAGTCAGTATTTGAGAACATAGTAGAAACTTGAGAGCTCATAACTGAATACCCACATCATCAACTCCACTTTGGAGACTTCTACCACTAATGAATCAATTACAACCAACAAATATGAGAACTTGGATGGGAGTCGAGTAGAATCAACCGAGGAATGGTGAATGTAATTTGAATAACGTCATATGGAAGTGTAATTTTGAGTTTCTACTTGAAAGGATATGCAGTTTTGCCCAGAGAGAATGGGAAAATATAATTCTCACCAAGTCTCAGATTCATTGAGATTATCTTATAGTAGTGGCATACTTTTGTAGAAATACATACCATTTCAGGATTTGAATCAATTCATGATAGTCACATGTGAAATGCATTCCACCCGAATATCTTCATATTCCTAACTTGAGGTTCTCCTCACGTTATCTACCACTTATCCGCTTAGATTTGGATATTGATTGAATTTCATTGATTCATGAATACCTAAACTTACCCTATGGGGTTGAAATACAATGATGACGAGGTAACCTCAGCAGTGCATAATAATGATAATAAGTTTATTAAAAAAAAATCAGACAGACATTCAATTCAAACAATTTTATGTGAACATTTCTGGAGTGTGGCAGGATAGTATATCCTGATGAAATATTTTCGAATAAACAGGTATCCACTTAGGCAGAGCCTGTTCGTGGGCGAGTTACTCATTCTAAAATATTGAAAGTTGTTAGTACAACACATTTTCGAATTAAGTTCAATTGAATTTTTCATGTCAGGAAAGTATATAACAATATAATGCTGAATTCACTGGGATAATATAAAATAAAGTTTTATTAAGTATGCTAAAATCATAAAATATGAATAAAATTACATTAAATTTGCTGTAACAGGGCTGGAATGCGACTCACATGGAATTATCAATATTAAACAATGATTTGATAACCATACGTTCTAGGGAAATTATATAATATTTGGTCTGTTCTCAAAAGGAATATACGTTTAAAGATTTTTTGATTTTTGTTGGAAGAAAGTTATAAAATCTACTAGCTAAAAAAACATTATTCCTTGGTATTTATGGTTGATGAGTGGTAGATAAAATCTATTTTTGGATTGTTTTATCACAATTTGATGTTGAAATTTTCAAAAATATCTTTTGAGATTCTACAAGAGTGCATCTGTTGCTGCCCCTCAAGCTAGAATGCCGTAGGTAAGGCGTGTTTCCACCAATGCATGATAAAGAATTTTGAGATAGATGAAGTCCAGTATAAGCTTGAAGTATTTGAACTTATACAGGAGCGACCGAAGAGTTCTGCAGACTTGTATCACCTAAAATGACAATCAACCATTATGCCAAGATATTTGATATTACTGGCTCTTTGTATCATAATACTGTCATCAGAACGCACATCAATTTGTGAAGGGTCATAGTCAGGTAGGCCACTGGCGTGGCAAGAAAAGGGAACGAAACAGGTTTTTCCATAATTTATTGAAAGTACTTTTTTACCGAAACACTTAATTAGATTTCCCATATCTTTTTCTGCGTTTTCTTTCAAGCCGTCCCAAGTATTATTCTCGTTTATAACGACGGTGTCGTCTGCGAAACTGGAAACCGTACCGAAACTATTGAAGATAAGTATATAGTTCATATACATTATAAATAGGGTTGGACCCAGTACGGTTCCTTGTGGAACTCCGCATCTTATTTTCAATTGTTTGCTCAATGTGTCATCAATTTTCACACATTGTTTTCCATTTCGAAGGTAAGTTTTCATCAATTCAAGTGCATTTCCTCTGAATCCCAGGTCTTGCAATATCTCCAACAACTGTATATGATTGACAGTGTCGAAGGCTTTCGCAAAATCTAAAAAAACACATAAGGATGGACAGCCTCTATCAAAATTTCCATAAATTTTAGTGATAAGTAAGTGAATCAAATTATATTTTTCTATATACTTTACCATTCGAAATTTTTTACTTTTTCCAGTAATTTTGCGAAGTTGCTAATAAGAGAAATTGGGTGATAGTTACTTGGATTCTTTTAACAACCCTTCTTGAATAGAGGTTGGACAATACCTACTTTGAAAATCGATGGAAAATGGCTTTCTATCAGTACTTTATTTAATAGTGTTTCAGATTTGATTCCATCAATTCCTGGTGCTTTGTTGCATTTGAGAGAATTGATAAGATTTATAACTTCTCTTTCATCTGTTGGCTGAAAAAATATAGAGTGACGTGGAGAAAATCTATTCAGAGGAAGATTTTTTGGAAGTATTACCTGCCTCGCAAGATTCTCACCGGGATTTATTTAATATTTATTGAAAATATCAGATATTGCCTCTTTATTTTCTGTGAGTTGATTATTTTCATTCATAATTTGTGCATGATCAGAATGTTAACAGAGTTCGTCGAGAGTCAGAGTTTCACGAAATTGAGATTTTCAATAATTAGTATTTCGTGGCCTTTTGGGGATTTTTTAAATTTTTAGATCCAATAAATTTCATAATGTCTTCTATATTTATCGTTTTTCTTGGTATTCTCACTTTTTGACGTTAGTGGTACGACAAATTATCTATTGCAATTATAGAATTTGGGGGTATATTTGGTAATTATTGTAAACTGAAGCATTTTTTGAATGAAGGTGCAGTGATGTCCTCATATAATAATCTGCTTAGCATTTTTTAATGTTCAGCTGACAACAACAAGGAGTTCGGTATAAAACCATTTCCACTTCCCGAGTGTATAATAATTACCCGTTTTTTTTTTTAACATGGTGCTTTAAGATAATTGTTATCTACTCATCCATGCCGAATGATGAAGGCCTCTTGGACTCCTGATGTTCTCCAATTTGACGTAAATAATCCTGTTTTGCAGGACGAGCCGAAGTAATTCCATTATTGCCTTTCGCTGAATTATTTTTGTGTGTTTGAAACTATAGTCTGAAGGGTTTTCTTCTAGTAATTTGATTTAATTATAATTTATTACAAGGTAGGCACTAAGTTTTGTTGTTTAAAATCATGAATTCACCTTCGAATAAAATCTCTAGTGGTCTCGTCAACTTGTTTTTAATTTTTTATCTTTTCGTTTTCTCTTCATATAATATCTACGACATCTACTTGTTCAACGAATCTGTTAATAGTTAATGCCCCAAGCTTAAAAGATGAGCTTTCGTTCTGTGGATTTCATTTTTGAATTTCCTTTCCAAGATTTTGGTAGATAGTCAGTCTGAACATGGGGATCTTTGTTC
The DNA here is from genome assembly GCA_018342105.1 of Gonioctena quinquepunctata. Lineage (NCBI taxonomy): Eukaryota > Metazoa > Arthropoda > Insecta > Coleoptera > Chrysomelidae > Gonioctena > Gonioctena quinquepunctata. Next base: position 8,379 of record JAFIRS010004094.1, read on the forward strand.
TCCAGTTTCTGCGTCTTGTTCCAGTTGTTCCTCACTTTTTTTAATGATCTCCAATTTGACATGTTACACCACTAGATACAGACTCGAACGCCTGTATAGCAATAAAAATAAAGTATGGCAATTGATGTTAATTCATGCAACAAGCGGTCAGTGAAGTTTCAGATCGATTTTTACGCGATGAACGGTTTCCACTAAATTTGCTCCACTATATACTGTATAAGGGAAATAGTATTCATTTAACTAGCTGTTCTTCTTCATCATGTATTTCTGTTTCGTATGGAATATTGTTATTGTTTTGACGTAAGAAAGTATTTTTTCCGTAGGGTGGCCAAAATATGTAATAAATTTTGTTAATTATTATTACTTGCATACAATTATGTATTTCAAATACTTTTGTTAAGCTTTCTTGTGAAGGTTTTTTTGTAAAAAAATATTATCCATCCGGTTTGGACTATAACCGTTGGTAATCTGTTTAATTATATTCAATTATCTATTGAAATTGTCTTCTGGAAATCAAATATTGATGTGTGATACTGTAATATGCGACTAATTTATATTAGTATCGATGTATAGAGGTACTTTGATGTACTCGAAGTTTCATGGAAACTCGAGAAATCATGTTAAATACTGATAGTTAGTTGGAAAGAGTTCATAGAATTATCTGAACTCTTCCAATTTTTTTCCAGTTCCCAAGAAACACACTAAAATGTCGACACATATGTACCAGTATGAAAAATGTTCAATTGATTGTTGTGTATTTTTTTCATTCAAGTTGCCTATAAATATTTCAGCTGATAAAGGACCCGAAGAATTACCCATTATTAGTCATTCATCAGAAAAAAATTCTTACATAAATCTGATGTCGCATTCATTGATATTGTTCAGTCAATAGTGTTCCTAACCAACATATTCTCTACCGATATGATACCTCCTTCTGAGGGGCTATTCTCGAGCGTTATAGAAACAATATCTTTCTGTCGAAAATTCTCCCTGAACTCTCTCTCAACGCAGTAGGTGCATATTCTCCATATATCGGAAGAGCCAGGAAAACGAAAATACCAGGAGAAAATATTATGAGGCGTTGCCAAATGTTTAGCTAATCGAAACGCACCAATTTGTTTTTTCTGACATATTTTACATTAAAAATTGCATTTTGAACTTCGCGAGAAAGTGTTTGAAATAATAAATTGTTACAATAATGAACACGAAAACAAGTTGTCATATAACTGCGAAACAAATTCATTTATCAAAGGCCAAAGATGTTCATTGGAAAACTGAGAAAGAAGTATACGAAGGCGAAAATCTAAATTGGCCAAAACTAGAAAATCCTCAGAAATGACAAGTGGTGGTCTATCGGTTCAAGATATTTTAGATGTATAGAAACAACATTTTTGCAAATTATGGCCCCCTCCAGTTTAGCTGGAGATCAAAGAATAGTAGAACCGATTATAGAGTTCGATTTGGAAACAAGCAATGTGAGTATGAAATACAAGTCCCACAGTTTGGAAAGAATATGTTTCAGGAACAATTCATCTCAATAATACATTGATATGAAATCTGATATTGATCTTTCAGTTTGAAAACCCAGTGGCTGACAGTAGTGGATGTGAAATTAAAAACAAAAGAAGAAAGTGATGGATTCTCCACAGAAGTGAGCACTTGAAATAAGAATAAATTTCATCGATTCTGATCATGTTTCGTTGCAGAATGAAATAAATACGGAACATGATATACCTCGGAAAAAATGGTTTCCGCTTCAGGACCGATGGATGAAAAAAAAATATCGACCAAAGTAGCAAGAGTTATCAGAAACAAATAAGGTTTAACATGAGGACTATATACCAAAAAATTGGGAACCGATGTTTAAAATAAGGAAACATTCATGAATAAGACAGTAGAAATAGAGAACGATATGTTAAAGGAATTGAACAAGAAACAAATACCAGTGTTGCAGCTTCAAAAAAAAATTATACTTGTTTTTTGTAGAATTACTTTAGTTCCCTGTTTTTGTCATGCAGTGATTGAGATGCACTTTTATCAAATCGTCAATTAACTCATCCATTCCACATACCAATGTATCACATGAATTACAGAATAATTGAGAATGAATACATTCGGAGGGTACAGAACAATGACAATTAAAAAAAGACATCTCAAATCGATATCCTCTGATGTTTCCCTTGAAAATAGCAAGAGAAATATTAGGGAGTAATTTCTCTTGACAGATGAGAGAAAACTATTTTAAGAATACACTCACGTTCGATGAAAGAAAAAAGTGAGTGTTTTCTCTTGGCTTTTCTACTCCCAGAAACTCAAGAATAGCCGCCCGTGGAAAATAATTTTGAACATCACAGGAGATAAGTTTGAAGTTACCTGGAAGTCGTGTGTTCTTGATTTTATCATTTAGTTCATGACGGTTTTTACTTTTATTTAACTTGCTTCGATCGTATGTCATTCTGTCATTCTTTCCGGTTCAAAATTGTTAATCCATTTTTGGAACACTTTCCGACATCCGATTGAGCTGAAATTTGGCAGGTGTTCATAATTTAATTGACAATGCATTATGAAAATTTTGTTGGAGAAAAATACAGAATGGCGGCTCCAAAATGGTGGTGAACTTTTGTGATTATGATCCGATTATATTCAAAATATGTATGTGGGGGTTTTCGGAGTCGGAGATTATGAATTTTAAATGGTGGCTCATGTAATTTTTGTAAGAGAAAATAACAAAATGATGCTGCAAGATGGCGGACCAGATTTAGCATGAGATTCTCTGATTTTCTTACTCAAACAAGTTTTTATTTAGTTTCATTTTTCAGTTCGTTAGTTAGTTTGGGTTGAATCTTGCAAGTGAATTTTGACTGACTTCTAGTCGTCCGATTTACTTGAAATTTGGCAGGTGTCCATACTTCTGGTGACAATGCATTTATTGAAGAAAAACAAAATGGCGGCTCCAATATGGCGGACGAGATTTGTAATTATGGTCCAATTTGATCCAAGCTGGACCACGAGTTTTCTGAGTATAGTCAAAATTTATTCAAAATTGGTACATTCATTGAATTTTTTGTGAAAATCTATGAATTCAAGATGGCGGACGAGTTTTGTGTTGATGGTCGGATTCTATTCAAAATTGGTTTGTGGGAGTTATTGAGGTCGGAGATCATGATTTCTTTCACCTCAAAACTTACAGGAAAGAGACCATGTAATAACGATGCTCTATCAGAAATGAACAAATTGAGAAGAACTAACTAAAAAGCAAAAAATATAAACATTTTTGAAGACAAGCTTTCATTTAAGCCGTGTACTATAAAATAAATTTAAGTCATCGCTGACAATGATTGAATTAGTTTTGTTACTTACCAACCAATTATTGTCCAATGAAATTAATTCGTACCTACTTTTATGAATACTTTGTGGAAATTAAATACTTCGACAAGTTCTCACTTACCAACCAATCACTGCCCAATCTAATTAATTGGTACCTTATTTTATGGACACCTCGCGCGACAATCTTTTAGAAACCAAATAATTCATAAAAAAATAATTAAATCATTGTCAGCGATAACTTAAACTTATTTTATACGTTTCAGTTCACGGCTTGAATGAAAGCTTGTTTTCAAAAAGGTTTTTAATTAGTAATTTTGATCTTGATATCTGAAAATGTACCAATTCGGTTCTCAAACTGAAGGCTTCTATTGCTGATGAATTGAATGTCATCAACAAATATGATAACTTGGGTTAAAGTTGAGTACTCTGGTTGTAGTGGAAGTAATTGATGTGAAAGTGAAGTTTGAAAATTCGGGGGGTGGTGGTTTTGTTCAATTAGTTTTTGCACTTGTTGAGAACCATTTGAGGGTTCCGCTACAGTTACGACCTGCCGCCCCCTATAACTTCTTCTTTTAACATGTTACAAAAAAATTATACAAAAGTTGTATGGTTTCGTTCGAAATTCTGTATGGCTTAGTTGAATGGTATCTCAAAAAGGGCATCGACTTGGTAGTAAAATTCCAAGCAGAGTTCATGTAGCGTACCCTATACCTCAGTTCAACTGACTCCTAGAAATATGTTGATTAAAACTGCCCAATAATGTCAAATAATTATTAAAATTCTGTTGGGTTTTTTATTACTTTATTTCAAATTTATCTCGTCGATTGATATTGCTCGTTCAGTAGAAGACAAAGTTGAGGCCGTTATCATATTTGGTGAAGCTAATCCAAATTACCTTGATGCTGTTCGCATTTTCAATGAGTGGTTTCTGGAACGTCATATGTGTAGAAAATATCTACAGAAATTCGTGGCAAAATTTTACAGAATGGGAAGGGTAAAAGATGCTTCAAGATCTGGAAGGCAAAAATAATTACGGATGTTAAAATTGAAGTAGGTACTAGCTGAAATGGTGAATAACCCGCCACAATCAACTGAGCCAGTGGCTGAAAAATGTAGTGTTTCTAAAACATCAGTAAAGAGGATTTTATAAACATATAAATTTCATACTCACAAAATAAAAAATTCGCACCAATTGGTGGAAGATGATCCGAGCCGGCGACTTGAATTTTGGAAGACCATGGCAGGTAGAATTGTTGCAGATCCTATTTATTTGCAACACATTTGTTTTAGCGATGAGAGCACTTTTTACCTAAATGGTGTGAATACCCAGAAATGTAGATATCAGAATGATGAAAATCCATATGAATTCCGCGAGGAGCATACTCAATATCTCCAGGAGATTGAGGTTTGGGCTGGTATTATGAGTCCTATATTCTTAGAAAAAAAATTAGATGGTCCCAGATACTTCCGAATGCTGCAAGACAATCACTGCCAGTATCAATGAGATTGGTCCGCAAAACCCACATGATTTTTACTTGGATGTAACATTTCAGCAAGATGGAGCGTCACGACACTTTTTTCTGGAGGTGAGAAATTACTCAGATGAAAGGTATGCGGGTGGGTGGACTGGACGTCGAAGACCAACAGAGTGGCCAGCTCGCTCATCGGACCTCACACTTCGTGATTACTTGCTTTGGGGCTATGTGGAATCCGTAGTTTTCGAGATTGTTTGTGTGTCGTTAGAGGAACTGCGTCCTCGAATTATTAAAGTGTGGTCAGAAATAACACATCAAACCTTGTATAATGTTAGGAAGGAGTTTACAACCCGACTTTTTATTTGTCAAGAAATGGGGTAGACATGTCGAATATATCTTTGAAAAGATAATAACTTACCGTTTTTATTCATGAGATGAAATAGTACATCGGTTTTTAATAGTTCGTTATGTTTATTTTTGGACTATTTCATACGTTAATGAAATGTTTCAGTCACATCTGCTGAGATTTTATTTGTACTACTTTTTCGTAAGATTCACCAACTTGAAAGAATATAAAAATGCTACGACGAGGTGAGTATCCCATTCATGGTGCCCATAAGTAGTTAGGAACATTAGATAGCACCCAAAAAGTTAGGATGGGAAAGTGAAATCCATTTCAATCCATGTGTTACGGTTTTATCACTGAACTGGTGCAGATGTAGTCAAAATAATAATTCACAAGGGTTCATAATTCCAAAACTATTAACTTTTTCGATATAACACCAGCACCAAACTTGTTTAGAATTGTATGTAGATTCCAAAAATCCAATTATATACAGAGTGTTTCATTAGACAAAATAAACTAAGCTTTTTTGAAAAAATCTTTGTAAATAAAACTTAAACCGAATGAACGGACTTTTGGCCTCAAGCATGCATTCGCTCATCGATACATAATCCAACATTCTCAGGAAAAAAGTAAAATTCGAAAAAATATTGCTAAAATTCATAAAAACTTTCGAGTGAATTATCGAAAAAAAAATTAGGTACGAATATCATATTACTGCCTTTTTCACGGCTGAGCATGCATCGCTCATCGATACATAATCCAACATTCTCAGGAAAAAAGTACAATCGTATAATCATGTATGGGATCAGGTAAAAAATTTTATGAAAAAACATGGTGCTGTCTGTTCAACTTTTAGCCTGTTCAAGTATAAATAAGGTCATTTGTAACATTTTGAAGTGCTCCATGAATAAAATAGCTGATGGAGACTGATTTTCCCACTGTATCGGAGAAATGAATATGAATGAGATGTAAATGCGAGAGGGTTGAATTGGTGACGCCATTCGGAACTTCAATTGACGTGATTTATATATGCCTTCCACGTGATACGATTCTACAGAAGGCGATGGAATACGCAATTTTTCAACAATAATACAATTTGTATAACTTTTGATAACTATACAGTGCGGCCTCTAATAGTCCTGCCCCCTCCTGTTAACTTTGGAACGGTTCGACGTAGAACAATGAATAAATTAAGTATTGAATGATTACACCGATACTCCCATTTGAAATGAAAGACATTGTGATTGCTAGATAGATGGCGCGAGGGGGCACATCAACTTGAAAATTTTAAATAGCTGGGTGGTCAAGTCGCACATCGCTGGAAAAATAATTCAATTATCTTTTCAGCCATCCATCTTCTTTTCTTTCAAACGTTTTTCCACAATATGCATTTGAAATGTCAAATATAAGTGCGGATCTGAATGCTACCGTTACCTCAATAACTTTTGAACAGTTTGATGTGAAACAATGAGACATGAAATTTATTGAACGGTATTGGAATTCAAAATAGATGCCAGCGCCAGAGTGGCAAAATTCAAACCAGACATACGTACATTGGTTTTCTGTTTTCTCAGAGGTTATACACTTGTGTTTGGAGTTTTTACCTTAAAATATTTCCATTTGGCATTATTTTCCAGTTTTTTTGTGTAGTGTTATTAATTTCAAGACTCTAGTGAAGTGGTGTATTTGAATCTTAAAACAATATCAGTTGCGAAAACTCACCACAAAGGAAACAAAGTATGTTCTAAATTTCTTGCAAAAAAAATTTTTTGAAGTTTCTGGACAGCTTAGTGAAGTCATCGAAAATTATTGTTATGGATTATTTTGAAGAAATGTTACACATTATTATTTACGAATGTTCGAATTGAAAATAAAACTAACAGAAACATTTCATTTTAATTTCATCTATAACAAACGAGATGGTGTGAAAATGTCTCCCTTTCACCTAGATATACATATATAGTCACTTTTTTTCCATACTGTATAAATAATCTTTGGTATGTTGAATAATATCTCATTTTTCTCTTCTTTACTCTTTTTTTTCTCCTCAATTCTCTTTGAAGGTTCTCTTTTTCTCTTTTTTTCTTGGTCACACACGATACAGGAACATTTCGAGAAAGAACTGTATTCTTCTCCAAGATAAGAGAACTCACTCAATACTAGATAAGTCTGCACCAGTATGTTACATTATTTTCTCACGGCAAGTGATGAAAACTTATTCCGGTACAACGGGATCGTTTTGCCCAAGGTCACATTGAGGTACACAACAATAATGATTTGAACTAGAATCACTCATTTTTTCACCCAAGGTCATACAATAGTCAACAGGATATTCACCAGGTGAACCAGAATTTCATTGAATGTCAACAATCACAAGAGATTCGAAAAGTTTTAAGTGTACAATGGCCAAAATCATATGAACATTATTGTTTCGAGAAGAACTCTTATCACCCAGATATATATATATATATATATATATATATATATATATAATTGTAATGTAATGATGATTTGTAATTGTAAATAAACAATCCTTATTGTAATGTAATTTTGTTAATTATTTAATTTTTTATTATTATTATGCTTCCAAATATATTTTTGCACCGCGTAGGGCGCCAAATTGTTATGTAATGATGAATTTAAAATCAATTGTTGATAGTTTCGCCCTGCTTTGGGAAATAAATTGATATGATATGTGATAGATAATTATTTTCGTTCTGTATAATTTATTGTTATTAAATAATAATTGCTAGCTAACTGTTTTCTCGTCACGTTGCTGCCAATTGTTATTTTCCTTTCTTACCACGACTAAACTCAGTTGGTACGCCTTCGTCCCAGATAGCCGGTACTGGCAATAGAGCCACTGCCTGGTCTTGATGTCTATTTCAATTCAGTGTTTATAAGTAAGATTGCAGATCATTGTGGAAAATAAACAGAAACCTGTCAAAAACAATTATTTCCTTTATTCAGGAAAACTTATATTTACCTGGCCTGAGATAGATAACTTATACTATGATCAATTGACAAATTTTCATAGAAAATAATGAGAAACAGTGATGGATACAGTATACATAACCTCACCTTTTCTTTGGGTTGGAAGAATTATACTATAGTTCAATACCAAAATAAATAGAGTTCTTCAGATACCATACGAGTTACGTTGTAAAGTGATTCAGTTTGTGATGTGCACTAAAAAAGTTTATACCTGGAGCTGGAACTGTCGCTGTTACAATACATGCCAATAATCTGAAATCCTTTTTCATCCACTACTCTCAGGGACTCTCCATTACAGAAAGAACCATACAAATCCCCAGAAATCAGCTTGGAAACAGTTTTATGTGGAGTACAGAAAAGGTAATCTTGTTTTCTCCTATTTATTTGTGTTGAAATTTTCTTGAGGTTGAATTGGTTAGTTTATTGTAGACAAACTACCTTGTATTCGTGAAAATCTTGAATTTCCTTTCTTCTAAAATTTTGTACGTGGCGTCGTTTTCTAAAATTTTTTCAATCTCCTCCAGCTTTGTTTTTTCATTCCCTGGATACCATTCTGTTTTGTCCATTTCCTTTGAATTTTCGAACTCGCGCACTTTCTTGTCACATTATCACTCATTTGGGTTCATTTGAAAGAACTTATGAACTTTTATATTCTACATTTCTTATTAACTAAATACAATCTTTAATGATAATTGTCTTTGACATTTCTCAGTTCTTACTTTTCCACAATTTCAAATCTTTTATCTGACCATACTGTTCCCTGATTGGCTATAGTCATCAAGACGTTTGTTGTTCTCTCATTGGCTAGTTTTAGTTAGATACAATTTCATATACTGTATGTTTCAAGCAAATAATTTTGTTGATCACATTCAATTCAGAATGATTTTGTAAATCTAGACTTTTTTGTTGCATTTTGAACAATTATAGGTTGTAATCATTTTGACAATGTATGAAAATGATTGCATTATAGTATTTGTATATTTGAACCTATTAACATTATACAGAGGCTTCATAAAGGAAATAGAATCTCAAAACTCTTCTTAACTCTCTTTTCTTTCCACTCAACTCTCTTTGAAGGATATTTTAACTTTTTTTTTACCACAGACGATACAGGAAGATTTTGGGAAGAGGCTGCAAAGTGGGTCAAGTTGCACATCGTTGTAAAGATAATTCAATTCTGTTCCCAATTATCAATTTTTTATTTTATTTTGGCAATTCTTTTATTCACAATATGCAATTTGAATTTTGTTATACTTGACATTTCAAATGCATATTGTGAAAAAACGTATTAATGAAATTGGAACGAGAATGCTGAAAAGAGAATTGAGTTAATTTTTCAACGATGTGCCACTTTTCGAAAAGTAGTATCGGTGATATCATTCGATACGTTTCTTTTTCATTGTTCTACGTCGAACCGTTCAAAAGCCGCACTGTATAATGCCAAATCACTAGATTTTTGAAAATGGTGTTTAGGCGGTATTCTTGGAATTCCCTCAAGATTCCACATTCTTAGTGTCACTGTATAATCTTGAATTCCGTAGTGGTGGTACAGAGGAGAAATCGATCTGGAGTTCACAAAAGGTGAGTTCGATTAACAGAAATCGAACCGTAAAAATGTTAAACCAGTATCGGATTATAAAGTTCAACCTCGCTAAGCAGATACAGCTTTAAATAGTTATCAACATGCCTAGATCAGAAAACAGTACTTCACAAGGCGAATATGAAACATAATGAATATTATACTACATAACTGATTTCATATTCACAAAATAGCGTATACAAACCATTACGCACTCTGTTCGTAATGGAAAACACACCAACTCACACCAGATCACATTTTCCACATGGCCGTATATTTGACATTCTCAATCGGAAGTTGCTGTCAGCTGGATATTTTTGAACAAGAATTCTATATAAGATGATGCTGAGAAGAGATACATTGGAATGCACTCCTTTCGAAAATACTGAGGAAGCTGAAGACGTTTCTCGTTATCAATCATCTTCCCACATTATTTATTCATTTATTTATCACAGGAAACAAACAGGTTTACACCTCATCATATGTTTTATACTATCCAACAATATATGCAGTGTAGGAAATGAAGTAAATAAGCGAGACATAAAAAGAAAGAGCACTGTTTATAGGTCCAGTCAGAATACCTAGTTGAGAGTACAAGAAACAGAAAATTAAAATTGAAAAATAAAAAATATTAAAGAAAGAAACAAATGAACTATCATTTTATCATTATATGAAGGTTTCGTTCTGGTAGTTTATAATGATATTTGTGATAACAACATTCTGAACATGGTAAAGAATCCAGATGATGACTGTGCCGTGAATTGATTGCATGAGGCAAGCATGTAATCTAATAATTTGGAATTTTTGTCTGTTTTTGTTCGAAACAGGATTGGCCGAGGACGTGAGCTACTAAAAGGGATGGAAGAATTTATTTCTGAAAACATTATGGGGAAGATACCAGCAATCATCAAATTAATTCATAGAATGGAGGCATGGAAGGATGTTAAAGTAATTCTCATAAAACGTTTTCCTCGTTTATTTAAAATAATTTCCCAATAGTAACAAATTCTCGACATTATATATAGTCAGTATCGTAAAGTAAGTGGGTCCGTTTTCATTGAATGAATCAATGAACTCAATTACAGTTGGAAATACTGCCCTTCACACTAGTCTGTACGTTCACACAAATAACATCAAGAATTGAGAACTGTCTGTCTCCCGCATGCGATATGCTTATTCGTTGGTCACACTCATCAGAACATTTCGGGAAGATCAGTGAACCTGAGAATGGCCTCGATTGTTAGGTCCCCCTGCCTCCTTGGAATTCGTCGGGCGGATGGCATCTACATGGTCGTTTTTTGATCACAGAAAAAATTCCAATATCTTCGGCCGTGTGTGCACACAGAAGCAGGAGCGTAGTGCATTCGTAACTGCGCTTCCTCTAACTTCAATCGTCCCAATCGAAGGCGATTAGTTCACCATGATAGGGTTTCAGACTTTCCAGATGAACGACCTCCATTTCAGTTTCAGAGATGCGTTGGATTCTGTGAACCACGTAGTTGATCCTCTTTTTCCCTTTGTACGATCCACCCCGAAACGATATTGGTTTTGGGGATTCTCCTTTCTTCCGACGTTTCTTGTACAGTCAACCTTCTTTGAATTCTCCTGAAATGGCTTTCATCTTGTTACTTGCCAGGATCAACCTCTCCTGAGCTGTTTTGTGGATTTTCAACAGGCTTTCATTCATCTCCATTATCAGGTTCTTCTACCTCTTGTCTGCTTGGTGATCTAAACACCAAGCAGCTTGGCTATCGAAGTTCCCTTCCTGAGATAATACTAGCCAGGGTAAGCTTGGTTGAATCGTGTATGCTATCAGAAACAGTGGAAGGTGTCTGTCTCTCCAGTCTTTGAAATTTTCATGCACAACCTTCGAAAGGTGTTGAATCTTCCAACTACGCCATTCGACTGGTGGTAGAGCGCAGTGGTTCTGGTTTTTCTTATACACAGCAGCTCACAAACTTTCATTGATAGCTCGAAATTATTTCATTGTTCGGAATGTAACTTCATTGGTACACCAAATCTTGAGAACATGTTGTCCAGCAATGACCTTGCTATCATGAGGGCCTCATCGTTTGGAATGGCATAGGCTTCTACTCAATTGCTGAAATAGTACATGCCAACAAGAATGTATTTGCGAATGGCAATCCGTTGGAATGGTGCACCTACGTTGTATTTTTTCATTCCACCCCTGTACTTTGATTTGGTAACTCTGGAAGCGCCCCATTCTGGACATTAGCTGCACAAGCTTTCTACATCGTCACGACGTTGAACAGAATCTCTCCCTGATCTTGTCTGAAGTTTTGTCGATTAACAGAAAACTCCAGGAACTTCCTTCCATATTGGCAATTGTGAAAGTGATGACTGTCCTGACTAGCAGCAGAAGTTCCTTCCTGGTGACACAGTATTTCCATCCGGGCTGATACATCACCCTCCTGAAGTATGCGATTACTCTTTTCTGACTATGTTGCACCTGTGATAGCAGCTCCAAGTCTGGTGTTGCTGGCATCTTTGTTCAGTATGAAAAGGCATTTTTGCTGTGGGTATGCCAAAATTGGAATTGCGCAAAGTAATGCCTTCGAGTTGTGGAAATCCTCATCTGTTCCGATAGACCAGTGGAAGTTGAGTTGTTCTCCTGTCAACTTATGTTGGGAGTTGCGATCTCTGTAAATCTCTCCACAAATTGGCGGTGAAAAGCACGCAAGCCTAGAAAGCTTCTCACCCCGTGTTTATCTTCTGATCTCGGTCAGTATTGGATTCATGTATTCGTATTTCTTCTAACAATACTGCATGGCCCAAGAACTCCATCTGTTTCTGGAATAGCACTTCGGAAGATTCAGCTTGAGATTGGCACTCCTCAAACGTTCGGAAACTTCACGCAGGCCGGCCAGATATTCCTCGATTTGTTTTCCATCTTAATAACAATTACACCTGGCAAGTTTTCCAAATGACTCCGTGATATCAACTCAGTCTTCCGAAGGTCGCCGGGGCATTGGAGGGACTAAAACGCATAAGAGCTAACTAATAAAGTCCGCTACCAGTGCAGTCTTTTTCTTGTCGTCTGCGTTTATGCCCGTCTGTGTATACGCGCTTTAAGTTCAATGTTGAAAACCATTGTGAGCCTGCCGATGTAGTAGTTGTGTTGTCAATTCGGGGTAACATATATATCTCCTTCTTCGTGACATCATTTCGTTGCCTACAATTCACACAGAATCTTGTTAATCCATCTTTCTTGGAAACCAGTACCATCGATGATTCTTCGATTATGCCATCTCTGATCATTTCCTCGACCAGCTTTTTCACTCCTCATCTATTGCTTGACAAATGGTGATTTCTTCCAAATCCAGTATATATTTATTCATAAAATTCGTTTGACAATAAAAACCTTAACTACTATATACATATTTAACAGTAAAACAGTTTTTCTTTGTCCTCTTCGGGATGGGTAAAGAAGAGGGTAGGAACTGTTGCATTAGCTTGGGGATTGTTAGATCTTGCCCTCCCAAAGGGGCGAAGGGGTGATCTCTGCTGGTGTTGGCAGTTGCAGTCGAATATACCAGATTGATCTTTTTGCGATAATTACTATTCGAAAACACCTCCTGCTTGCGCTTATGTGTTTTTATTCCTTTTAATTTTTTTTCGAAAATATTTGCTATTTTTGTATTTTCATTATGCTTTATATCTGGAAAAATTTTCATTAAAAAACCAGTTTCTAAAAATTCCAATATGTCCCTATCGTGGGTTTAATCTGTTGGTAAATAATAATTTCTTTATAATCAATTGACTTCGTTGTATAATTCGGTTGTTTCGAATATAACTCCGTGTTTGCGGCGCTGATTTGCTCTTATATTTGTGATTCCCGCCGTGAGCGGACTTTTAGGGTTGTGATATCTGTAGAATTTATCTGACAGTTTCAGAATAAAATCTGTAAGTTTCTCTACTTCGGCCAGTTCACGCAGTCATCCAGCCGGATGTATCTATTACTGTTGGTAACTATGCGAAGTGCTTTATTCTGCAGCCTTTTGAGTCTCAATTTTTGAGTTTTCGATGCGCTGCAGAACACTGGGCGGGCGTATGTCATCGCAGGTCTAATTATCCGTTTATAGATTCGCACTTTGTTGTTTAAAGATAAGTAAGAGTTGCGTGCAATGAGGGGATTCGTTCGCTTAATTGCGGCCCTCCCCTCCGCAACGCTAACGTTATGTGCTTATGTAAGTTCATACGTCTATCCAGATCCACCCCCAGGTATCTCGCTGAGGGCTTCTCCGTCACAATGCTATTTTCAACCTTCAATTTCGCGAGGGTCTTCACGTTGGTTCGTTTCCTCGTGAAATTAACGACCTCTGTTTTGTTCGAATTAGGCTTTATCTCGTTCTTCGCTATATAGGGTATGATCAACCGATTCAGATGAATCTGGAGCTGTTTCGCAGCCACTTCGCTATAAAACGAGTGGGCATAGATTGCGGTATCATCCGCGAACATAGCCGTACTCGTTCGAGCGGAGGTCGGAAAATCATGTGTATACAGTGAATACAGGATTGGTGACAGATAAGACCCCTGCGGGACCCTCGCTCCGACCGTATGCTCTGGCAAACTTGTGCCATTCACATTGACCCTGAAAGTCCGCCTCGTAAGGTAGGACTCTATGATTTTAACGAAGTAGAAAGGCATGCGTGCCTCTGCCATTTTTGTGATTAATCCTTCTGTCCAGACAGTGTAGAAGGCTTTCTGCATGTCCAACAGGACCATAACCGTGTTGTGGTCTCTATGGAAGGCTTTTTCCACCCCGTGAACAACTCGGGCTACTTGAGATGTCGTTGAGTGACCTCCTCTGAACCCGAATTCTTCAGGCGGGATGATTTTCAGCTCTTCCTCAAAATCCACAACACTTTTCAGTATGATCTTCTCCACCACTTTGGCCACCACACTGACAATCGTGATGGGCCTGTAGCTTTCAATCTTGTTCTTGTTTTTTCCCGATTTTAGCAGGGGAATTACTTCTGCCTTTTTTAAACTGTCCGGGTAGTGTTGCCGCTTTGGGATTGCGTTTATTATATATAACAACTGAACCAGTGGTTTCCTCGGCAGGTTTTTAAGCAGGATGGCGTCCAACTTGTCAATACCCGGCGCTTTGTTTCGGGGTAGTTTTCTGATCACCCCCAGAACCTCCTCGTAGTTTGTTAGAACTCTTTGGAGTTCTGCGGGTGCCAGAATTACCGCTGGTGTGTCTTTGATGTTGCTGGCCACATTTGTAATTCTCGTGTGTTCTATTGAATTATCAGGTTCTATAACGTGTACATTACTGAAATATTCCCCGAATAAATCAGCTTTTTCCTGCGGCTCTGCCACCGATCTCCCGGGGCCACTCCCTATGCCTTTGGATCCTTTTGGTCATATCCCATAGTGAATGGTCCCTGACGTTGAGGTTTTTAAGTTTACTATTCCACACTTCATTTGTGTTTGTATTAATAAGTTCGGTTATTTCAGCTTCCAAGTGCATAAAGTTTTCTTCATGCACTGGGTTTCTGGTTACTTACCATTTCTTGCGCTCTTGATTTTTGTTCTTATTAGTTTTTAATGTGTTGCGAATCGCAAACTTTTCGCCCCTCACAACTATCTTCTTGGTGTTTTTGTCTCTAGCTATTTGCAACAGTTCGATGATTTTCTTTGTTTCGAATTCTATTTCATCTTTTGTTATATTTGTATTTAGGAACGTTATTCTGTTCATGATCTTTCTGAATTATTTCCAGTTACAATTGAAATAATCATACCTGGTTCTTTCTAAATTTTTATATTTTTCTTGATTGATATAAAATGAGACTAGAACGTGGTCAGAGGTTAGCTCTTCAATAGCGATGAGTTCACTCTCTTAGTGGTTGCCGAATAGGATGGTCTTGTCAGGTATCTATCAGGTGTTGAACCAAGTTGGTGCGTCCTATTGATAATCCTGCGGAATCAAATACGTCACTTTTCATGGCGATGAATCACATGGCGGATTTGTTTCACTTCGGAGACAAATGATTCGACGTTTTCTTGTTGGCTCAGTATGCCGATTGTTCGGCGTGACGTCAACCAGTCCTACTTTCCTCTTGGAATCCGTGTGGCGGTTGGCCTCTACCTGTTGTTTGTTCACATAGAAAATTTCAATCTGCTCGGCCGTGTGTGATGACAGTAGCAGTGGTAATCCTAACAATATATTCAATGTTAAGAAGTATCATTGATATCAAGTATAACATCGAAATTTCAAATGGGGGCATTTTTGAAAATGGAATCGTAGAATTATGCCAGGAAAAAAATTTTGGTTATAAAACTTAGAGGACTTTGGATTGAGTGCCCAACAAAACTCATACATTAGTCAAGTTATGCTACAGAATATGGTTGATTGAAGAATTGGGTGCTTGGTGCTTGTAGGAGGGGAAAACTTTTAGGAGAAAAAATATCCGCCAGATAGACAACAATGAGAATTTGAATTCTACAATGTTGATTAAATTGTAAAACATAAACAATAAAAAAGGGTTCATGGCTGAGGTGTCCATTGAATTTTTTTTAATTGTAAACGAGTAGCTTATCTGATGAAGAATTCAATTCTGAAACGATTGGTTTTGGGTTTCTATATATCTATATTTAATTGGTAAGTGAGATTTCAATGTTCCATACGTTCCCTCTGACTCTGGAGTCATTCGATCTAGAGTCATGTACTGTTGGTGTCTAGGATTACTAATCATTCCAACAAATTATTTTTGTATTTTTACTATTATGAATTGTTGCCAATCAAGAAATTATTGACATGATTCGTAATAATAGTTCATTGGCAATTACAATTCATCGAAAGACAAATCTCGAAGGGAGAAAACCCTGCGGTAGAGCATTTTGAGCACCTGATGGATCGTTTTGATTGAGCTGGTATTATCATTACTATAAAAGTGGAAGAACAAAAACTGTTCTCGAATAAAATAATCAGGAAATGTTCTTCTGACTAATCTAGAATATTCCACAATGGGTTCGATAGTTTCAGCCAGGAAATTGGACAATAGACCAATGAGATGAAATGTTTTGAACATCAATGAATGTTATCCCCACACATGCAACTCGATCGATGGGGTGGACAGAGAGTCCAAGTGGAGATTAACCGATGCAACTTCCTAGAAACAGACATAACTTTCACCACTATTTGCAGACTAACCCCGCTATAATCTGCAACAATAGTCAGTAAAATAGACCCTTAATGTGAGGAGCAGTATTTTTGAAAATTATGTAATGTGAAAACAGTTTTGGTATTCGGCAATGATAAAACCATCAGTTCAATTTTCAATAATTTACTGCTGGGTTTATTTCTCTAAAAGTACCTCTCCTGATAATGTTGCCAAAAAAGAAATGTTCACGGCTTACCTCGTAATTATAAATTACGTCAATAATTTCCTTATTCGGAGCGTTCATCCACAAATTATTTTCATTTACCCTCATCAAATTCTCTTTTCTGGTCGAGTTCGACAGTAGATAATATTCATTACAGATCCATTCTATGTGCTGGAAGAAGGACAGTATCATTTGAAAATAGAAATCCTCACGCATCTCATGCATTTAAGGTTTCACAAAAAGTATAAATCCAACTTTCAACTCCTTTCTATTGTCAGTACTTCCGAATCACCCATTCATAACCTTGCCAACTGTACAAATATACCACTTAATAGGAGACCCCAATAACTTCAGAATACAAAGAACGGATATCCTTATGAGTATTGACATAATTTTCCCTCTTCACCAACATATGTCCAATAGTCAACAAAATATACCCCTGTCATGAATAGTACATATTTGTTTTCCAGGGCACATATCATGAGCAAATAAGAAATGTTCCAACTTCCTCGTTGAAAATCTATGTATGGTGGACTTCAAGACTGAGGTCATGAAATTATTTGAGCAAGAGCCAACTAGCAGGTATACAATGTATACAATGTACAGTACGTTCGTAAAGTTTGGAAACGCTCCTTTATCTTACGATTCATTCATTTTCGGAGCTAAAGCTCGGACAAGTCGATTTTGTATTTTAGTTTTCCACCTTTTACAAAAAAAAAATATTTTTTCCCCGCCACCTTACAAGATATGACTTCATAGATATTTTTCTCTAATGAAAGGATATATTTTTATTCAAAATTTGAAAGCCCATATTTTTATGAGTTCAACCGTAACACATACGTCATATGTAACACTTCTAATTACAGTATACTGAGTATAAAAGAAACCAGTATTCATATTGTTTACAATTTTTTTTTTCATTATTCATTTTGCAATGAAAACCTGAGAATTACTCAGTAGCTAATAGGAGTATATTGCCAAACTTGAGTAGGCTATGAGAACATTTGAGAGCCTTTAGCAACCAAACAATAAGTTCTTAGTTACCATTGCATATGTCAGAATTCAATTGATTTGTTGTGAAGCATATCGATTCATAAGTCTTCAATAATACCTTACTGAAAAATATTACTTCGGAATAAATTATTTGAAGTTACGATAGTGCTGTCAAAAAAACAGCGAATGAAAGTTTTGACGATCTTACGTTACGGCGATCGTAAAAGAAATATGGCAAAAGTATGCGACATCTTTAATGAAAAATATCCTGATCGAAAACCAATAAGCAAATCGACGGTGAGCAAAATATTACATAAATTTAATGTGATTGGCAATGTTAGGAATGAACCTGAGAGTGGCAGGCCTACCGTTACTTGGAATAAAAGAAAATACTCATTGTTCAATCACAACTTTATCTGACGACAATGAGATCTGTGGTGGTGCTGTGCAGACAATTTTTATAAAAGCCAAATTACATCCATATAAAGATAAACTCATACATGAACCAAGTGAAGACGACTTCGATAGACGCATGGAGTTTTGTGAGATCATGCAAGAAGTGTGAAATCAAAATAATGGCTTTGAATCAAATGTCTTATTTTCCGACGAATGAACTTTTTGTATAAACGGTACCGTGAATACGCAAAATTGTGCTTATTGGGCAACAGAAAATCCCAATTTGACGATGGAAGCTTATACCCTCAGAAAGTAACTGTAAGAGGTGGGATTATCAGGGAAACCATTGTAGGACCAAATTTTTTGTTGGTACTGTGACGGGTGAAAATTATTTGGAAATGTTACAAACTCATGTAGTTCCATATTCAACTGTGACATTTCCAGACATTAATCAACCTGGTCGAATAGTTTCTACTATTTGGTTCCATGAGGATGGAGCACGTCCACATTATGCACGAGTGGTTGGAGATTTTCTCAATGAAACTTCTTCCAATCGCTGGATGACGTCAGATTGAATGGCCTGCTAAGTCCCCAGATTTAACTTCCGTAGACTTTTTTCTCTGGGGTTACTTGAGAAGTGAGGTGTACGTGAATCGTCCCACCAATTTGAAAGCCCCCAAAGAGGAGATAATTCGAACTGAAATTCAACGAATTACACCAGGTAACAGAAAATATTTTTAGGAAGAAGTAAATATTTTTATTCACCAAGAAAGTGTTTTTTTTAACTTTTCTGCCTGTAAGTATTGAATATTGTATTTTTCGACAAAACATATTATGTGGTTAGGAAAATAATTGTCAAAGAATAGCGTAGATAGGAATATCTAAAATCGCCGGAGTATCGGATATACACGTTTCAAAGCTCCATTACTTTACGGTTACAAATGCTCTGACCATCCTTGTATTCAGGAAACCAGAAATGACTGGCAGATGTTGAAAGTGGAAAGTTGTATGAGGAAAGCATATCCATGTAGTTGGGAAAAGCGCTAGTTCGGCTCGAAGTCTTAGACGATACACACCTCTTTCGAAGCATTAATTTTTTCTGGTATATACGTCTTGCCTACCTGAGTTCAACTTGTAACAAGTCTTTTCCTCCTTCGACCTGATCTTGGCGCGTTTCTATCAAATTCGGAATTGTCTCGGGCGCCACCTTCTGTTATAGTGGAAGGGCCACTTTGCTCTGGGCAGTCTCAGTGAAGAAAATAAATACTCCAGGGGTCAGTATAGTATTGACTCACACAACGGGGCCAGAAGGGCAGGCTTCAATTGCCCTTGACTGTTCTACTCGGAGCTCCAAATTGAGGAAATAAAATTGTCAGTTTCAAGTCAATAACAATTGATTTATTTTATACTATAATATATCTACCATGTAGAGAGGGCGGCAGTCGGCAGCCTCAAAGACTACATAGGCAAGAAAAATATACTATAGAAGTGGGATGGAATGACAAGCTCTAAAAGGCGGGGTGTATTAACTTATTCAAGCTCATGCTGGGAGAAGATTTAGCCAGTAGTACAAAAGCTCGAAAGAACGCTATGCAAAAATGCTATTAGAAATATTAATCACCAAAGCGGGCTTAAACATACAAGTTTACGAGTGGCCATATAAATCAGCAGGGTGAGCAGTTTGGAACTGTGCGTGTAGAGGTGCCCTAATTGATTCTAGACGTCACCTGAGTCCTGTTATCCCTAACATCGCTTCTACCCCTTGCTTCCTACGCTGCGCGACTGTTGATGTGGTGCCCCCTTCCTCCCCTTCATCTATCTACGTGCGGCTTTCCGGGGTCTAACCTACGCGACTGTTAGTGTGGTGAGGTACTAGGTGCCTTGCTGCCCAACTAACAGCATTTCACCCTCGGCTAGCTATAAGCGACTTTCCAGTGCCTAACCTACGCGACTGTTAGTCTGACAGCTTCCTTTCCCTTGGGCTATCTACCCAATCAAGTAACGCTATACTTCGATTCTATCCTGCGCAGCTATCAGTCTGATGAGGTAATTGGTGCCTTGATACCCAACTGACAGCTTTCTGCACCCTCGGCTGGCTACAAGCGACTTTCCAGTGCCTAACCTACGCGACTGTTGGTGTGGTGAGGTAATATGTGCCTTGCTACCCAACTCACAGCTTTCTTTCCCTTTCGTTATCTACCCACTCAAATAACGCTATGAAATGCTTGAAACTATCTTCACAAACACATACACACACAACACACACTGGTCTGAACTGCTTATCTACAAAAGCTTATGCTTACTGGTACTCGGCACTTGAGCTCACGTTTACTTTGCCTTCCAGAACGGTTCTCATCATTAACTGTACTCTGAAATGCACCTTGGCAGATTTTTTCCTCCACTAGTTACTTTAAGTACATGCGCGACTGATTGCGAGCGACATCAACCTTTCTCAATACCTTATATATATACTTCCTTCCGTTTATCTACCAAATTCCCTTCCTGTATCCTCGTTGGCTCTCAGGTAGTCCTGGCTCAGACTGCTATTCTCGGCGTGGTGGGCTCCTTTGTTGCTCAGGTCCAACTAACTCACTTCCAATACCTCTTACCTCTTATGTTTCCCAAACTCGCTCCGTGCATCCACAGTGTCTCTCGGATAATCCTGGCCGGACTGCTATTCTCGGCGTGGTGCTCTCTTTGCTGGCGGACGAACGACTCTCTCGATCCCAGCGCTGATTTTACATTCTCGCCGTTTCAAGTTTGATTTGAACGAGGTTTCGCGGGTGGGACGAGCGACGTACTGATTAAGGCGTTTGGCGGCGCGCTTTGAACAATGTTATGTAACGGTTTGAAAGAAATACCTACTATCTGGTCAGTTTTCATTTCGCTGATTTATGTAGTACAATGACGGATTTTTATAAGTATTATGAACGGAGATAGGACTCTTATTTATTTTAATTCGACACGGAGCTCCCTGAATTGTCTTAAACAAATGAGAAATGAATAACTTCGTTACAAAGTAATTCAAAATTCATCATCCTTCAATTAAGTAATGGTAGGATTCAGAATGAGTTCAATTTGATTGAGTCTCATTACAATTTGAATACTGAGATTTCTTGTATGGATATCTTTTCTGGAATTTTATTAGTTGATATAAGGACCTAGTCACAGTATGATTCATTGCTGAGCTTATAAAGGAATATCTGCTGTAAAGAGCTAATGGAAGAATGAGAGGAAATGACAGAAAGGAAAGCTGGAACTTTACTCCGATGAATGTTACAGTTCTCGGAGATTCAATAAGCTTTTTCGAAAAAAAAACATATAGATTGAGGAAGTGATAACAGAATCCGGAGGTATGCAGTCCAGAAATGACCCGGAGTCTTCAAAGTCAGTGATCTCTGGTAAGGAAAATATTTTGTTGATGCTTCAACAAATCTTTATAGTATTTTTCGAATCCACGACAGCCCAATTCTTTCGAAGGGAATTTGGTTTCGCAACCGCACGGCGATAAAAAGTGTTTTTTTCCAAGGATATTTTCCTGATTAATTGATTATGAGACCAGAGATACATGTAGGCCAATCAATAGAGATTTTCTGCTCTATTGATTCTGTGTCGAAAATAATATCAGGAAATCGACTATACCACCATACGAAAGACGTAATTATGACTCGACATGTTATGACCAATTTACGCTATAATATACAGTGTAACCTAATCACAAACCGAAATTTTCAAAATCATTCAGAACAATTGGTACTGGTATTGGAGCAAGGTTCATAAAAAAACTATTTATAGAAGAAATTGAATTTCATGGAGACTCATCAGTGTGATGAAATAACAAGCATATTTTCTGTGAAATTGAAGTTTTGCGATATATTTATGCAATCCGGTTATTCTTCGGTAATTGCTGAGAGAAAAAAAATATCAAGAAATTCTTCTTTATATAAAACTTATTGTGATTTCACGGACAAATATTTGTCCCAGGTTATATGTACCAATCAATTCGTAAATGATAGAAAAAAACTACATATAAATATATATATATATATATATATATATTTACAAATGACTCATCACAAAGTTACTTGTAGTTTTTGATGCTTCGGCAAAAACTTCATCTGGTTTTTCTCTTAATGATGTACTGAAAGTTGATACAACTATACAGGATGAACTTGCGAAACTGTACAAGCATGAAGAAGTTGATACACCTCGTACTCCCAACGTAAATTTCAATTTAATTTGTAGAGATAGAGGATTCGGAATTCTCTTTCCCTTCATCCTGTTGCGTAAGAAAACTTTCTATCTTATAATAAAAATGAATCTTGATTTTTTCTAAACGCAAAACGTAGAACGGCTGGACTGATTTAGTTTTTCAAATGTTCGTAATTGCCCGAGGAAAGTTGCCCGGAAATTTGAAAATTCAGTTACATAAGAAATTTGTCGAAGAAAAAGTCTATCGAGTCATTCATTACCAAAGAGAACATAGCTCAGTGGTTAGATTGGAGCCTACCAAACAGAAAGCCACGGGAACAAATCCCAGAGTCGTGAACTTTTTTTTCAATTTATAAAAACAACACTTGATTGATTTGACTAATTGTTTTTTTGAGTGTTCGTTATGGTTTCAGGAATATATAATTCTATATAATAAAAATGCATCTTGATTCTTGTAAGTGCAAAACGTGAGAACGGCTGGACGATTTGCCTAATTTTTCTTTCAAATGTTCGTAATAACTTGAGGATGGTTGATACGGAAGGTCACAGGAACGAATCCTGGTCAGAAACCTTCTTTATTATTTAAAAAAATTATCTAATTGTATTTAGAACGTTGGTAATACTTCGAATAAGGTTTCAAGAAAAAAAAAAGGATTGGAAATGTATTAGACCTGGAAAAGTTTTCAGGAATATAAAATATACAGTGCTTTCATACAGTGTGGAAACGCTCCATTATCTAACGAGTTGATCAATTTCGGAGGTAAAACTCGAAGAAGTCGAATTTTTTATTTTAGTTTTTCCCTTTTTTGTAAAAAAATTATTTTTTTGAATTGGAAGGGTATATTTTTATATCAGAAATTGAAAGTCATATTTTTCTGAGTTCAATCATATCACATACGTCATATGTAACAGTACACTGAGTATAAAGAAAACCGGTGTTCATATTTCTCAACATTCATTCAATTATTTATTTTGCAATGAAAATATCATAAATAAGTAGTAAAATAAACAAATAACAAATCCACAACAAATGCTCAAACTGAGCTCCTTGTGTTAGTTTACGATATCCAAGACGTCTGATGAATACTGGGGTTACGTTTGACAACATCTCTGGTACATTCGTAGAATTTCAGTTCGAATTATCTCTTTAAAGTCTTCCAAATTGGTAGGTCGATTTATGTACACTACACTATTTGGGTAACTCCAGATGAAAAAGTCTATGTGAGTTAAATCTGGGGACCTAGCAGGCCATTCAATCTGACCACGTCGTCCAATCCAGCGATTGACAAAGGTTTCATTGAGAAAATCTCTAACCACTCGGGCATAATGTGGACCTGCTCCATCCTGATGGAACCAAATAGTAGAAATTACTCGACCAGATTGATTAATGTCTGGAAATGTTACAGTTGAATATGGAACTACATAAGTTTGTAACATTTCCAAATAATTTCCACCCGTCACAGTACCGTCAGAAAAATATTTCCTACAATGGTATTCCTAAGAATCCCAGCCAACACAGTTACTTTTCGGGGATATTGGGTGTAAGCTTCCATCGTCCAATTGTTGCCCAATAACGACAAATTTGCGTATTCACGGTAGCTTTTATACAAGAAGTTGATTCGTCGGGAAAATAAGACATTAAAGTCAAAGCCATTATTTTGATTTCACACTTCTTGCATGATCTCACAAAACTCCATGCGTCTATCGAAGTCGTCTTCATTGAGTTCATGTCTAAGTTTAACTCTATATGGATGTAATTTGGCTTTTTTTAGAATTATCTACACAGCAACACGACAGATCTCATTGTTGCCAGATAAAGTTGTAATTGAACAATGAAGATTTTCTTCGGCAACGGTAGGCCGGCCACTCTTGGGCTCATCCCTAACATTGCCAATCTCATTGAATGTTTGTAATATTTTGCTTACCGTCGATTTGCTTATTGGTTCTCGATCAGGATATTTTTCATCAAAGATGTCGCATACTTCTGCCATACTTCTTTTACGATCGCCGTAACCTAAAAGCATCAAAACTTCTATTCGCTATTTTTCTGACAGCATCATCGTTATTTCAAATGATTTCTTTCAGGGTAATATTCTTCAGAAAGTTATTATTTGAGACTTATAAATCGATTTGCATACAAATCAATTCGATACTGACATATACAATGCTAACAAAGAACTCATTGTCTGGT
This sequence comes from Gonioctena quinquepunctata, assembly GCA_018342105.1. Classification (NCBI taxonomy): domain Eukaryota; kingdom Metazoa; phylum Arthropoda; class Insecta; order Coleoptera; family Chrysomelidae; genus Gonioctena; species Gonioctena quinquepunctata. The sequence continues at coordinate 33,245 of JAFIRS010004094.1, forward strand.
TGCTAAGGGCTTTCAGATGTTTTTATAGCCAACTCAAGTTTGGCAATATGCTCGTACTAACTATTGAGTAATTCTCAGGTTTTTATTGCAAAATAAATAATGAAAAAAATTTTAAGAAATATAAACACTGGTTTCCTGTATACTTAGTATACTGTAACTTGAAGTGTTACATATGACGTATGTGTTGTGGTTGATCTCAGAAAAATATGGGCTTTCAAATTTTGGTATAAAAATATGCCCTTTCAATAAAAAAAATCAATGACGTCATATCTTGTAAGGTAATGGGGGGAAAATTATTTTCAAAAAAAGGTGGAAAACTGAAATACAAAACCGATAATGAAGCGTTTCCACACTTTATGAATGCACTGTATAATAAAAACTGTCTGTGTTGGTGAGCTCATAACTTGAGAACGGCTGGACCGATTTGACTAATTTTTTTCGGAAAAACGAAATGACGAATGCAAAAACGGGATAACAGGTGAATGAGATGACAGAAAAACGGTTGAACAGGATAACGAAAAAACGGGATAACTGGAAAATGGAATAGTGAGAAAACGGGATAACGGGATAATGGGAAAACGGGATGACTCGGTAACTGGTTAACAAAAAAACGGGATCAAGGGAAAACGGGATAACGGAAAGCGGCCAGAGTCAGAGACAAAACCTAGTTGGAACAACACAAAAAAAACAAAGGAAAGAAGAAATTTGACGCGGACAAGAGTTTTCAGAAAACAAAATATAAATATAACAGGAGAACATCTGTCGGGTCAGCTAGTTGAGAATATATCGAATGCTACGACTACACAAAGGTATCGTATATAGGTGTACCATATTTCTGCTGCAGAAAAAAATATTTCACATTCATTGGACTGTTGGCGGTTGGTTTGAACTTGAAGAAAGTGTGTGAGGAAAACATGTATATAAAATACTCAAAAGAAAACACACATATACACACAGAAAGCTTACAAATTTTGAAAAAATCAAGGAACTGATAACCCAAAGAGAAGTTAAATATCATACCTATACCCACAGAGCCAAGAAGCAACATGCTTTTGTGCTAAAAGGGTAAGATAATGATCCTTCGATACCTGAGATAAAAAAATGGCTGAAAGAAGAACACGCTATTGAGGTAACAAACCTATATAAAATGAGAAAAACGGCTCGGCCTTCATTCATCATCATTACAAATGCAGATATCACCTTAACAACCATAAAGAAAAGGTATAATACACTATGTAATATACACATCGAATGGGAAACAAGGAAAATGGACACGTTGATGACACAATGCAGGATGCCAGCAGTGGGGACACGCTGCCATGAACTGCAACCACACCCCAAAATGCCTTAAATGCGCCAAAGAACATTATACTGCTACCTGTCAAAGCCCTGATGTCCCCGCCAAGTGCGCTAACTGTGGCTCGGACCATCCGGCTAACTACAAAAATGTCCAGAATATATCAAAATGGAAATACGGAAGGATGCTAGGGCAAACTAACCAAGGCCAACAAAGAACTAGTAACTATGCCAATGTGACCAATCACCCTCAGGGAGGCCAGGGAAGAAGGCACGACACCAAGGCAAACGAACGCAAGATACCCTGAAGTGTCAAGATACGCGGAACCCCGATCCAGAGAGGATGAAGGGAATGGCCCACCCCCGCAGATCTTGACGCTCGACATACACAACGAGATTATATCGTTAAAAACGATGGTCTCATATCAAACACAGAGTATCACACAACTACAAAACGCCATATCTAAACTCACACAATACATACATCAGCTGGGCGCTTCGCTCTTGACTGTGGCACCCGGGACGTAGGGGGGGCGCGGCACCAGCCGCAAACGCCCCCCTGCGGTCCCAAGGGGCTGTGGCCGGGGGCGGAGACATCGAACTGATTTATCAAATATACTTATTTTATTGTATCACTTCAAATATCCACACACCATCCCTACTCAAACGTATTTGTGTATTTATACATCAAATAGCCACAAACCATTCTCACACAAAATACCCACACAAAAACTACTTCAAATTATACACCCAAAACTACTCAAAAATATAACTAAATGCGAATAACTTATTCAAATATAACACACACCTCAAAACATTTTACTCAAAACTCAATACACAAACTATTTCAAAACTCCCTACTCAAATATGCAAACTGCACCACCCAAAATGAAACCCAAACACACTCAAAACACCCTTTCACACCCTTTACCAGGTTTTTGCTATTGAAGATTTTCCTGGGCAAATACGCAAAACTCCAAAACTCAAATCTCACTACACTCACAAAAAACTCCTAAGTACTTCAAATTCCATTATAAATCGCATGATAGGAGACTGGATCAATCCTCAAAAAATAATCGTGTTCCTTCCGAATACTCGAGAAGAGGGCCGAGGCGTGCGTCTGGGGCACCGGCAACGATGCTCCGGGGGTACGGTTTGGCTCTCTCCGGGCTGGAGGGTTGCGCGAACAACCCGCCGTACAGTCTGTAATTATATATAATGTATATAATGTAAATAGTTAGTATAAGTAAGGACATGAAATGTAATTTCTGAATATCTAAAATAAATTCCTTTTGTTTGTTTGTTTGTTTGTTTGTTTGGTTGGTTTGATACAGGTTTTTCAATAGATAATTTCAGATAGGCTTTTTCTCACGAAACACAATGAAACGTCTACATATTCAATCACTAATGAATTCAATTGGTTCATTTAGTCAAAGCACTACCAAATTAGGATTCCGTTGTCGAATGAACGTATGATTGTACGTACTAATTGGTCATTACACGTATGGAACAGCTTGTAGGGCATCCAAGCGATGCACATGAATGCCGGTTGTAATAACCAATAACGAAATAAACTCACATCACCGCAAGTGCGGTTCTATTGGTAAATACCATTTTGGGTCGTCTAATTTGGGATTTAATTAATTATGAAACAATTGGGATTACATATACGCATACCCTTCGGTGATTTGGATCACTTTTACCGTTATGATAATTACTGCTCGGTGAGGGATCAATTTTTTACCAAGGACGATTATTAAACATGAACCTCGTTAATTCAAGGAGTAAACCGAATTATAATCGATATGAAATAGACATAAAAATAAATCGGTATATTGGATCGTGTTGGTTCAGTTGAAGCTTGTTGAAGCAATGAAAAATATTATTGGATTGCAAATGTAGAATATTGTCAACGAATAGACCGACAACTGAAAAATGTTCGGTGGATTATTTCCTCATAAAATTCATGGAAATGGGATCGAATGATAATAGCATCCTCCAGCTAGTAGAATGAATACATTAGTTCGAAGGCCTTGCAATTCCCAATGATAAAACCATATGATTTTAGTTCTTGTAGGACTTTTATGTGACGTTGAATCTCTGTCAGGTTATCCTCAATCTAACAGTGGTGTTCAAGTTCATCGTTGTAAACTTCATGTAAATGAATATGTAATTTTTTCAATAACTCACCAATAATTCCTGGAGTCGATACACAACTTCCTCACTACATAAAGTTTGAATACAATTAAATTATTCGTGCAATTGGACACAATCATTGGAATCATTGAAAATAAAAAAAATTATTTGCGAATAACCAACAAATCGAAAGCAAAAACATACCTGAGCTTGACAAATGATTGATAACACCGAGTCGGTAGCACAATATTTTTCTATTGGTTGAATGTGAGACGGTCGGGGCCGGGGTCTTGTTAGATTTGAGAAATTTCTTAGTGGATAGGGGAAGAATCCAACTAGTTTTATGGAGAACTAGTTTATTGAGTATTCTATGGAAAGGAGACCTGATAGTCAACTATGAAAAACATCATAACCTTGATGGACGGAAATATCATCAGAATTCAAAGCAGATAATAGGACTCGTCATCTGCATCTACCGGTATGATACGTTTCGAGTCATTCCAATAATGATCTGTGGAATCTCTGTGAAAACAAAGTTACAAAGTGAAAACAATAAATAAATCCTAGCTTGAGTACTATGAAAGTGACTGATATAACTTCTTGTGCAAAAACTGTGTGAATAAACTATTGTGTATGGTCGAAAGATGGAGAATGGTGCGGGAGAAGGAGTGTACTCCAAAAACCCAAGGACCCAGCTTAGCTACTCCCTGGATACTCACACCTCTGTACTCGAAGCAGAGGTTACGCAATCCTTCAATATGTGAGGGAAAACACCAGGAGAGCAATAGAGCAATAGTAGAGGAACAGATCCAAATTCCTCAGAAAGCCAGGTTGACTGTTGGTTCTAAGTAGCCAGGAAGTAATGTCCCAACTGGTTTGGGACTGCAAAGAGAAACTGGCAATTCTGGCAGAACAAAACCGCGTAAAGCTGATTTAGCTGCCAGGACATCAGGATGTTACAGGGAATCAAAAAGCCGACGAACTCGCCAGAAGAGGATCGGAAAACGAATCAGGGTCAAGGCAGATCCTCGAGGTACCAAAGCGTACGGTACGAGCTTCAGAAGAAACTAAATGTACTACAAAAACACGGAAAGATTGCATCAAAGGTCCGTGTCGGAAAAAACAGCAGACCTGAACAGCTGAAAATTGTTACGGGGCTTGTGACAGGACATGTCCAGTAAATGTGCACCTCAACAAAATGGTACTGTTCAATGGCGAGCTAAAATGCGGACTTACGGCAAGGAACCAGAAACAGTACCACACATACTGTGCAACTGCGGAGCTCTGGACCGCAGAAGACAGTCAGTCATCGAGCAACCAATTGGTTAACCGAGACTGTACAGCACACTTTCAGCAAATGACCTTACAAACTTGTACTTGGTACAAAGCTACTGGCATGAGTGCTGTAGAAGGAAATAAGCAGGCCAGATACGATGGGACAAAAGGCCCAAGTATCGTCCGGAGTTACAAACCAGACGAGCCAACTGGGTGAGATTTCTAGTGGGAAACCCGGAAAACGGGGGCAAAGTAACCCGAAAACTCAGAGCGAGTCCCACACTCTGTCCATGAAGGATTTTTCCACACCCCAAAAAAATGGTCGAAAACACAAGTATGTTTTCAATTGTTTCCATCGGATGATTACATAAACTCGAATTTCGAATGCTGCGACCGACCTAACTTTGGTCCTCGCTCGTGTTTCCAGCGCGTTCAGCCGCTCTTCTCAGCGTTCAGTACCAACTCAAACATCGAGGGAAAACAGTACTGTTTTTTCGTGAATAAACTATCAAAAATTATTATCAATGAGCTCTTGTAGGATAAAACATCTGAGATCAAAAAGGAAATCATATATTACCTTAGTGATATTAAACTTAAACTGACGAACACCAATACAGAATTGAAGAACTTGAGAAATAATGCCTTTTCAAGCAGAGAAAGGCTAGAAAAAATAATATTATTATTTTTGTACTACAATTGGATGAAATCAACGTCCCCCAAAATACTATTGAAATACTGAATGATCCTTTTGAATTGGAAGTGAGAATCAGTTATAGGAATAGCATTTATAAACTGAAAAAAAACAGTCCAGTCTTTATCGAGTTTATTTCTTTCCTTAAAAAAGTCGAAATTTTCGAAAACAATGAAAAACTAAAAAATCTAAAAGGAAAACATATCTCAATAACGAATGATTTGTGTAAAAAGTATCAAGAGGATATGAAGAGCTAACGTAAATATCTGAATAAGCTAGGCAAGAAATTGAAGTAGCAAGATTCAGGGGAGTAAAATCGAAATAGAAGAAAAATGGTTCTATTAGTACCTTGAAAATAAGCATGAAAATTCTGGGGAAAACTCCAGCGAAGTGAGGAGGAAGACCATGAACCTATCGAAAACAACATTCAAGAAAATTTGGTAGCTCTGGTGAAAAATCTTGGGTTGTCATCAACCACATCTACAGAGAACCTAGAAAACCTGAACCGGAACTTGAAACCTGAAGAAAGTAAAAAAAAATACAGAAAAAGAGGAAAGCCATGGTATCAATCCTCATGATTACGTATCACTAGAAAGAAAAAAATCAGATAATTATATTTTTAATTTTTCCCATTTCAAGTTTGATTTATCCCAAATAGAATAATAATAAATACAATTTTAGTTATTTTACACATTGGTACATATATAGCATGGATTCAGTTATTGGGAATTATAATTACACTCCTATTGAGTATGATAACATGTACCATTATAATAAGTTCAACTGTGAAATAAATCGTGAAAAATATTTTAATGTATTGCATCAGAATGTCCAGAGTATCACAAAAAAATTTGATGAATTCCCGCTAATACTTGGAGTGTGAAATTATTTTTGATTGTATCGTTCTTAGTGAAAGATTTCAGCTCCAGGATGCAAATTTATTTTCTTCAGATGGATATGATTTATTATATAGTGAAGGTTACAAAAATAGAAATGATGGAGTTATAATATTTATCCTAAGTCAGTACAATTATACTAGAGAAATAGTGAATGTTAGTGACTGTAAATGTATTGAACTGGAAATAACAACTCCTAATAAAAATAAACTATCGATCACTGGCATATAGAAATCCTCAAATGGGGGAACTGAAACGTTTGTAGACCATTTGGGAATTTACCCAGAACAAACAAGAAAAAAATCAGTAAAGCACTAATTGATCATCGGTGACATTAACTTGAATTCGTTAGATGAGAATGATAGAATAGTTAATGATCATCTGAACGTATTGAGTGAATACATTTTCTAATCGCTTATCAACAAAACTACCCATGAACAAAATGATTCTGTGAGTTGCATTAATCATTGTTTCCTTAAAAGCAAAATTATTACTGACATACAAAACGAATGTCTACCGTGTATAATGAAGACCGACCTTACTGATCATTACACGGAAGTAATAAATCTTCCCTTTGAAAAACATCACTTACAAAATGAAAATATGTCAAGATACAAAAAATTTATTAAATACGAGAATGTTGAGAATGATTTAGTGATCTTCGACTGGACAAGGTTTTATGATATTGAAGATACTCAACAGGCAACAAGCTATTCATTGAAGTACTCCAAAAAATAATAGAAAAAATGATAGTTTGAAAACTAAAGAACACGGTTTGATAGAAAACTAAACTAAAAAGTAGAAAATAATTTTAAATGAGTTAGAAATAAGAATACAGTGATTAACAACAAATTTATTTTCTCGTAAAGAAGCGTGGGGTGCTTGATGTCAATTGTTGTTAATATTTCATGGACAGATATTGGTAAAAGTGTAATCATTATGAAAATATCTTAAAAAGCACCCCACGCTCTTTTACGACGAAATAAATTTGTTTTCAATCACTGTATTCTTATTTCAAACTCATTTAAAATCATTTTCTACTTTTCAGTTTAGTTTGCTATTAAAGCGTGTTCTCTAGTTTTTAAACCATCATTTATTTTCAACTTTTCAGTTTTGTTTTCTATTAAACGGTGTTTTTCAGTTTTTCAAACTAATAATATTATTATTTAATTTTTTTAACTATTATTCTTCAATTTTGAATAGAATCGGACCATAATCACAAAACTTGTCCGCCATTTTAGAGCCGCCATCCTGAATCCTTCAATTTTGACAAAATAATCCTAATCTCCGACCCCAAAAACCCCCATATACCAATTTTGAATAGAATTGGACCATAATCACAAAACTCATCCGCCATTTTGGAGCCTCCACCTAGAATTTCTCAATTTTGACAAAAGAATCATGATAGTGGACCCCAAAAAACCCCCACATACTAATTTTGAATAGAATCGGACCATAATCACAAAACTCGTTTCCCATTTTGGATCTGCCATCTTGAATTTTCCAGTTTTGACGAAAGAATCATATTCTTTGACTTACGAAAACCTCCAGATACCAATTTTGAAGCGAATTGGACCATAATCACAAAACTCGTACGCCATATTGGAGCCGCCATTTTGTTTTTTTTAAAAAAAAATTTTTTAATCATTGTCACCGGTATTATATACACCTGCCAAATTTCAAATCATTCGCACGTCTGGAAGTGGGTCAAAATCGCGCCCAAAAGAGTCGGTTACAAACAAACATACGGTTACAAACATACAAGTGAAGCTAATATAAAGCGTGTAAAAAGAACCACTATAATAAAAAAAAAAAAGTGAAATCTGTAGGAAATGTTGATGACAGCTGGTTCACTCCGCTCCACAAATCACAAAATGTTTTATATGTGAAATTCAAAGACGATCCGATTAGGTATGGGGAAGAGTACAGAAATTATAAAAATTATCTAAAGCTTCTGATAAAACATACAAAAAATTATTATTATGGAAACAAAATCAATGAGAACAAATCGAATACCAAGAATCTCTGGAACACAATTGATGAAATAATCCCGTCGAAACGAGAACATGATATAAAACACGTTCAACGATTACTTCGCCAATGTAGGTATAGAGATGGCCAATAAATAAATCCCCAGGCAATAACGCTGAGCACACCCGAACCAACTCTGAATTATCTTTTTCTAGAACCAACAACCCATATCGAGAAACAATTATTGCAAATCTCAATTCTAATAAGGCCCCGGATAAGACTTGACTAAATCGGAAACTTTAAAATATATATCCAAACAAATATCGTATCAATTAACTCATTTAATCAACATCAATACTCAATGGCTATGTTCCCAATGAATTGAAATTATCAGTGGTTTAAACAAATATTCAAAAAAGGAGATAAAACTTCACCTGTCAATTATCGACCTATCCCACTAATAACCTAAGTGACAAATTTTTTCGAAAAAAGTAATAAAAGAAAGGTTGGACACATTTTTGAATGAATTTAAGTTGTTATCTGGGAAAGAATTCGGGCTTAGAGACGGAAAATCGACAAATGATGCCATTATTCACCTCTGTAAGAGCAAATACCAAGCAGCATTCCTTGATATCTTCAAAGCGTTGGATACAGTTGATCATGTTCTACTCTTAGAGGCGTTGGAGAGAGTGGAGAACTCCTCACAAGCTCTTCTCTAGCTACTTATGCAACAGAAAACAAATTGTACAAATTGGTGAAACACATAGTAGTGAAAAGGGTGTTTTGTGTGGAGTTCTGCAAGGCACGGTGCTGGGACCAATTTTGTTCTTTCTTTCGAAACAGAAGGATAAATAACTAGCTTCGCTGACGACACTGTCATATTTCATGAAGATATTAGCTGGACGAATCTCAAAATGAAATCTGAGAATGATATGGTGAAAATCTGGAACTGGTTTAGTTCTCGGAAGCTGACAATAAACTATGAAAAACTAATATACACCCTACACTTGCTAATAAAACCAACTTCCAGAATTAAGGTTATTGTCTATTGCAAATGATAATGATTATATTGAGATACATTCAGCTTCAGAAATAAAATATTTAGGTGTGACAATTCATCAGCATCTCAGATGGGATAGGCATATAACAAACGTCGTCAACACTGTCAGAAGTATACTATTCAGATTTGAATATTTATCAAACATTCTAGACACCACATGAAAATTTTATACTACGCCCTCACTGAGTCATGAATTCAGTATGGAATCCTCGGATAGGAGGTGCTCTCGATGTTTATCTAAAAAAAATATTCACACTACAGAAATATTTCCTGAAAATCGTAGTACACAAGAACACAGAAATTTTCCAAAAGAAAATTATTCATTGAATCGGAAATATTCGACTTGAGGCAACTCTACCTCTATAAATTACTGGTTTACACTTATAAAAACAAAAGTAGCATCCTATAAAGATTTAACCATACTTACCAAACAAGGCAGAAAACACAATTGTACATAAAAAAAATGCGCCGAAGAGGAATATTGGCCGGAGAATTCAAACATACTTATGTAAAAAAGTTTTTAATCTGAAAAAAAACTCGCTTTAAATGATATCAATCTCAACAAAAAATTAATCAAATTATACATACTCAGCTTACAGAGACATGATATTGATATTTATCACAATTCATTATGACCATATGTTAACAAAGTGCAATATTCATGCGAGTTATCCAGTTTTCTTTCTTTCAGTTTTACAAAATCAGTTATTTATATTTCTATTGTATGTGAATTAATATTAGTTATTCACCCAATAATTCATGCACACTAACGTACCAAAGATAAACTATAACTAACTGTATTCCCATGCACAACCTCGAGTTTTTATGGGATCTATTTTTTTTATATTTGCTTAATATTATAAAGCCACCATTTATTGTTCTTCAAATTGGTGAATAAACTTATTATTATTATTATTATCTGCTTCCACAACGGAAGGTTTCCGATGACCAGAACCCAGCAGAAAGTTAGTAAACGATCCCACGATGATTTATTTTCCTCTCCTGTACCTGAAGTCATGAAATAGCACTACAACTAATAACAAGTACAGGATGCTATTCAAGAAAACGAGGTGAGTATGAACCTTTTATATACTTTATATGTAACGTTGTACGTACTTCTTACGATTCGATTTCAGCATGAGACTGCCATCTCCCAATCATATTCTTCTATCAATTCAACATCTAGAATGGAAAAAAACATGCTTCATCTACTCAACTGATGGCATTAATAACAATTTTGTTTTGGGAACAGCAAAGACAAATCTAAAAAAATTATAGATGGGTCTGTACTCAACTCAACTTCAGCAATACCCTTTGATATTTCAATAATATTTTCCTGCTGAAATAACACCCTAAGTGGGAGAATACACTTTATTAATCAAGCTGATCAAATGATAGTAACTTTTGACTCAGAAAAACTAATTCTAGGAACTTCATGAGCATGTAAGGGCTACTCACAACTCCTACGATACTCTGCAATAAAGAATAATACCTTGTTGAATAAGCTGATAGTAGACCACAGCTCCGGAATGAACCCCGTATGAGCATCAGACAACACCACATCTTCAGATTAAACCCCGTATGAGCACTACACAACACCACAGCTCCGGAATGAATCCCGTATGAGCATACACAACACCACAGCTCCAGAATGAACCCCGTATGAGTACAACACAACGCCACAGCTCCGGAATGAACCCCGTATGAGTTAAACACCACAGCTCCGGAATGAACCCCGTATGAGCATACATAACCTACAGCTCAGAATGAACTCCATATGAGCAATACATAACACCCAGCCCCAGACTAACTCCTATGAGCATTACATAAACTACAGCTCCGGATTGAACCTCGTATGAGCATTACACCATTTCAGAGCTCCGGGCTGAAACCCGTATGGACACTCACACAATAGCTCGCACTTCCGGTTCAAAATCCCACCCATGACTACTGCACTAGCATTCATTTTTATTCATTTTAGTAATACAAATACGATCGCTGAAGTAAAAGTTGTCCGTTTTAATACTTATGAGAGTAATTAATGAAATATATGTTCTGTTAAGGAGTTATTGAGAACAGACTTTTATAAGATGGTTGTATGAAGATGAATGCTTATTTATGTAGTAATGAATACAGTGATTAATCCTTCAGAGTTCTCAGGTACATATCCAGAGTATCACCAAATACTAATAACATTCTCTTCCCTAGGTTAGCAGAGACAAAACCTTCAACAAGGAGGCTACGCTCGGTAATGACGTTTGCCGAAGACGAGAAAACTAGAGAAGTTGAAACCTGAGTTCGTATATACAGCTTTCAATTGCCTATATAGTTTTGGGCCCATATCCAGAGTAGCATCAAAACTAATATGCTTCTCTTCCCTAGGTTATCAGAGGAGAGAAACTACTACGCTCGGAAAAGGAGTTTGCCGGAGGCGAGGAGACTAGAGAGTTTGTACCTAATAAATATGGCTCTCAAATGGGTTTTAACAGATTGAGGAAAGTTACGAGGTCTTCTTATAATTGTTGGGAGATACTTATATCATTGAATAATTTTACTCTGTTGAGAATCATCCTGTATAAGAAAAAGGAGTTGTTAAATAAAAAAGTTATAGAATTCAACACACGTCAAAGTCTTTCTATATCAAAAAGTACTTTCCATCGAAAGGAACAACATTTGTGGCGACCATGACAGGACATATCGACGATAGAAAATTGTAAGAAAGAAAGAGAGCAGCTACGAAGACTTTTCATGAAGGCAGTGAAGATTTGGATAAAGCACTTACAGTAAGAGATGAGCAACGAACAGATACTAGCACGCCTAAGACAATTGGAGGACAAGGGTGAAAGGATATTCACACTGGATGAGCTGATTAGAGATAATTTGTTTTCGTCTGATCCAAGTGAAGAAGAGCTCACACAGTAATTTGACAAAATTGAATTCTACAGACAAGAAATCATAAATTACGGGTCCAAATGCGAAGTTATCATGAAGAAGAAGTCGAAGCATGATGATCGGAAAAGTTCTACATATACGGATGGGGACAACAAGAAAATGTTTACTTCCTCGACTGGAATTGAAGAATTTCGTCAGTAATGTGAAAAACTGGATTGGTTTTTAGGGCCAGTTCAAAAAGATACATGAAGACGATAAAAAAGATATAGAAGACAGTATTTATTGCAAGCAACTGAACCAGGTACTGTAGCCAGGAATTCAGTTGAGAGCTCCCCCTTCTGTAACGAACTACGGTGAAGCCATTAATCAGTTGAAGGCACGTTTCGCCAGGGATTATTTTTTTATGGAGGTTTATGTCAGGAGTTATTAGATCTCGTCCTCAAGCAAGCAACGAAAACCAAAACAGGTATGACTTTGGCCAGTTTATATGATGAGTTGGAAACTCAATTGAGAGTACTAGAAACTCTTGGGGTAACAAGTGAGAAATATGCTGCAATTATCTTTCTTTCAGTTGAGTCAGCATTACCAGAGGAACTTTGAAAAATTCGGAAGAGATACCGTAGCATGAATCCCGTTAGTCTTCATGAGAAATTTGAAGTGGGTGAAGAAAATAAAGGTAATTTCAATTGAGCCGTGTACTAAAACGTTTGAAGTGAGTTTAAGTCATCGCTGACAATGATTTGAATATTTATTCTTGATTTATTTCTTTTCAGAAACCTTGTCGCGCGAAGTTTTCACAGGTACCAATTAATTTGATTGCACAATGATTGGTTGGTAAGTACCAACTTGTCGAAGTATCAATTTCATCATAATTCGCGCGAAAAGCTTTTTGAAACCAAATAAGTCAACAGAAAATAATTGAATCATTGCCAGCGATGACTTGAACTCATTCTATACGTTTCAGTACACAGCTCAAATGGAAGCTTGTCTTTGAAAAGGTTTTTTATTGGTTATTTTATTGTTTGTTCTTAGTTAGTTCGCCTCAATCTGTTAATTTCTGTAAGTTTTGAGCTGAAAAAAATCATGATCTTCGACTCCAAAAACTCCCACACACCAATTTTGAATAGAATCTGATCATTTTCACAAAACTCGTTCGCCATCCTGAAGTCGCCACTTCGAATTTATAGATTTTAGAAAGAAATTAATAATCTCCGAATCTGACAACCTCCACATATGATTTTTGAATGAAATATGACCATAATCAGAAAACTCGTCCTCTATCTTGAGGCCGTCACCTTAAATTTGTGAATTTTTATAAAAATTCCAACTCTTTGACCTTGAAAACCGCCGCATACTAATTCTTAATTGAATCGGACCATAAGAACAAAATCGTCATCCTCTTGGAGCCGCCATCTTGAATTTATGAACTTCGACAGAAAATTCATAATCTTCGACTCCGAGAGCCCCCACATACCAACTTTGAATCGAATCATATTGGAGACGCCATGTGGATTTCATGAATTTTGACAAAAAAATCATAATTTCCGACCCCGAAAACCCCCAATACCAATTTTGAATCAAATAGGACTATAATCACAAATCTCGTCCGCCATCTTGGAGCCACCATCCTGTTTCATTCTCTCACAAAAATTCATTAACGCATTGTCCCCGGAATTATGAATACCTGCCAAATTTCAAGTTGAACGGACGACTAGAAGTCGGTCAAAATTCACTTGGAAGATTTGACGCTACCTAACAAACGAACTAACAAGTGAAACTAAATGAAAAGCTTGTAAAAATATAGTTAATGAAATGTTATAGCTCATCAACTCAAGAATGCCGAAATGTTCTTATTGTTTTAAATATTTTGATAATTTCGAATACTTGAATAACATCTACCAGTTGTAGCATAATGTTGAAATCCCCAGTTGTATCAGTAATGAAGCTTCTGAAAATGTTTTCGTGAAAAATTACTATGAAACTTCATGAAGGTAGTGAAGGTTTTAACATAGACAATCAAATTCAATGTGAAACCATTGACTTGGATTCTAATTACTCATCATTAATTTCAATAGTTTCAAGACACCTTGAAAACAACATATTATTGTAGACTATATGGCAATATGACTTTCATTAGAAAAGATGAACGCAATCTTTCAATGTGTGAGGGAACACATTAGCAGAGCAATAGTAGAGGAACAGATCCACATTCTATCAGACAGCCAGGCGGCACTCAAGGCTCCAAGTAGCCAGGAACTGGTTTGGGACTGCAAAGAGGAACTGGCAATTCTGGCAGAACAAAACCATGTCAAGCTGATTTGGGTGCCAGGACATCAGGGATTTGCGGGGAATGAAAAAGCCGAAGAACTCGCTAGAAGACGATCGGAAAACGAACCAGGGCCAAGAAGAACTTTGGGATACCGAAGCGTACGGTACGAGCGTCAGTAGAAGACTGGATCTAGGTAAAACACAAACAATACTGGGAAGACATTCCAGGAAAAAGACACGGGAAAGATTACATCAAAGGCTAGTGTCGGAAAAAAACAGCAGACTAACAGGGAACAGCTGAAAATTGTTACGGGGCTAAAGGTAGGACATATGCCAGTATAAGTGCACCTTGACATAATGGTGACCTAAACATGCAGACTGTGCGGCAAGGAACCAGAAACGGTACCACAGATACTGTGCAACTGCGGAGCTCTGGGGCGGCCCTGACAGTCAGTCATAGGCAACCAATTGGTGAACCGAAACAGAAAAGGATCTGTACAAACTTGTGCAGGGTACGAAACAACTGGAATGAGTGCTGTAGAAGGGAATAAGCAGGCCAGATACAATGGGCCAAAAAGCCAGAGTGTCGTTCGGAGGTTCGAACCAGACGAGCCTACTGGGTGAGACTTTCAGTGAAATAACCTGAAGAAACGGGGGCAGAGGAACCCGGGAATTCGGAGGAAGGCCCACACTCTGTCCAATTCTTTTACAACAACAAAAAAATGTTGGAAACACAGGTATGTTTTCATCGGATAATAAAACAAAGTCGAATTCCGAATGCTGCGACCGACTTTACTATCGAGAGTCGCCCGATATCGTTCATTTGTGCCCGTCATCGTTATTCGTTTGCTTTCCGCTTGTGTTTTCAGTGCGTTCAGCCGCTCTTCTCAGCTTTCAGTACCAACTCAAACATCGAGGAAAACAGAACTGCATTTTCGTGATAAAACTATTGAAAATTGTTATCAATGACGGAAATCACACTGGAAAATATACGAAAGCGTTTGCGGAATCAACATCTGAGATCAAAAAGGAAATCGTATATAACCTGAGTGATCTGAACTTGAACTGCGAACACAAACAGAAAAATTCAAGTACTTGAAAAACAATGCCTTTTTATGCAGAGAAAATCAAGAAAAAATTATATTATTGTTTTTGTACTACAATTGGATGAAACCAACGGACCCCAAAATACAATCAGAATACTAAATGATCTTTTTGAATTGGAATAAACAACATTTATGAACTGAAAAAAGAGAGGAGCAGTCCAGTCATTGTCGAGTTTATTTCTTTTCTAAAAAACTTTCGAAGACAGAAACTAAAATTAGAGGAACATATAATACAATGATTTGTAAGGCAAGATTAGAAACAGTAAAATAGAAAACTAGGCAAGAAATAAGTGCAAGTAGGGTAGGAAAATCGAAACAGAAAGAAAATGGTTTTCTATTAGTGACCTTGAAAATAAAGAACCGGATTCAGATCATGAATGTTCTGAAGAAAACTTTAGCGAGAGTGAGGAGGAAGACCATGAACCTATTGAGAACAGCATTCAAGAAAATTCGGTAGCTCTAGTGAAAAATTCAGGTTGTCATCAACCACATCTACAGAGAACCTAGGAAAATTGAACCAGAAATTGAAACCTGAAGAGAATGAAAAAAAAAAACAGAAACAAAGGAAATCCATTGTATCCAGTCCTAAAGATTAACGTACCACTAGGGAAAAAAAACATCTATGATAATTATATTTAATTTTTTTTCATTTCAATTTTGATTTCTCCCAAATAGAATATTAATAAATACAATTTTTTTTTCACACATTGGTACCTATATAGCATGGATTCAGTTATTAGAGATTACAATTACACTCCTATCAATACCATTGAGTTCGATAACATGTAACATTATGATAAGTTTAACTGTGAAATAAATCGTGAAAAATATTTCAATGTATTGCATCAAAATATCTGGAGTATTACAAAAAAAAATTGATGAATTCTCGCTAATGGTTAGAGAGTGTGAAATTATTTTTGACTGTAACGTTCTTAGCGGAATATTTCAGCTCCATGTTCCAAATTTATTTTCTTTAGATGGATATGAAGGTAAGAAAAATAGAAATGATGGAGTTATGATATTTATCCTAAGTCAGTATAATTATACTGGTAAAATAGTGAATATTAGTGACTGTAAATGTATTGAACTGGAAGTAACAACTCCTAATAAAAATAAACTATTGACCACTGGAATCTATAGATCTCCAAATGGGTCCCACTGGAAACTTCACATACTCTCGTTTGGAAATATCCAGAGCACCGATCGTCCCGCCTTCGTCGGTCCACCAAAACAATACAGAATAAAAAATATAAATAATTACATTTTATTCATCACAATGAAGAAAAAGGAGAGGCTCAGTGTCGAGTAACTTTCATAACGTTGCTTAGATTATGTATAATTGAATTTTGAATAAAACGTGAGGAAGTCCCCAGCTAGGGACGAAACGTTTTCAACATGAAGTTGAAATATATCGTCCCTTCTAAACACAAATCATCGGTGACAATGATTAAATTATTTTTTCTTGAAATATTTGTTTTCAAAAAACTTGTTGCGCGAAGTTTTCATGAAAGTAGGTACCCATTAATTTGATTGGACAATGATTGGTTGGTGAGTACCAACTTGTCGAAGTATTAATTTTATTACAATTCGGCGACAAGCTTTTTGAAACCAAATAATTTATCAGAAAATAATTAAATCATTGTCAGCGATGACTTAAACTAATTTTATACGTTTTATTACACGGCTTAAATGAAAGCTTGTTTTTAAAAAGGTTTTCTATCAGTTATCTGTTCATTTCTATCAGAGCATCGTTATTACGAGGTCTATTTCCTGTAAGTTTTGAGCTGAAAGAAATCATGATCTCCGACGCCAAAAAATCCCACACACCAATTTTGAATAGAATCTTAACATTTTCACAAAATTCGTCCGCCATCCTGAAGTCGCCTACTTGAACTCATAGATTTAGAAAAGAAATTCATAATATCCGAACCTGACAATCCCCACATACCATTTTGGAATAAAATATGACCATAATCAGGAAACTCGTCCTCCACCACCTTCAATTTGTGAATTTTGACGAAAAATTCAATCTCTCCGGCCGCGAAAACCACCACATACCAATTTTGAATTGAATCGGACCATAATCACAAAACCCCTTAATTAATTTGACAGAAAATTCATTATCTTCGACCCCGAGAACCTCCACATACCAATTTTGAATCGAATCATATTGGAGCCGCCATGTTAAATTTATGAATTTTGACAAAAAATCATAATCTCCAACCCCGAAATCCCCCAATTTTGAATCAAATCGGAGCATAATTACAAATTTCGTCGCCATCTTGGAGCCGCCATTTTGTTTTTCTCTCTAACAAAAATTCATAAATTCATTGTCACCGAAATCATGAATACTCGCCAAATTTCAAGTTAAAAGGATGAGTAGAAGTCGGTCAAAATTCACTTGCAAGATTTGACCCTACCTAACAAACGAACTAACAAGTGAAACTGAATAAAAGCTTGTTAAAATATAGTTGATGGAATTTTATAGCTCATAAACTCAAGAATGCCGTGATGTTCTTATTGTTTTGAATATTGTGATAATTTCGAATACCAGTTGTTGTAGCAGTAATGAAGCTTCTGAAAATGTTTTCGTGAAAAATTACTATAAGAAGATAGTGAATGTTTTAACATAGACAATCAAATTCAATGTGAAACCATTGACTTGGATTCTAATTACTTATCATTGATTTAAATAGTTATTGTAGACTATATAGCAATATGACTATCGATAGAAAATATTTACAAAATATGATGGATAATATGAAAATCTATATCTATCTATACTTATTCATAATTCGATGCTTCATATAACTGATAAATATAATTTTCATTTGATAAATGAGGCAATTAAACATGTTGCATATTTGATTCAATCAATGACGTTTTGAATATTTTTTTTCAACTTCCAGATATTTTACAAAATACTTTGTTATATATGAAATATCTACCTGCCACAGTATTTCAAAAGATGAAATATTTTTTCTCAAACAACTTTTTTGCAGAACAAAATCAGTAATTTTTCTTTTGGTGAAGATGAATATGTTCTTCCTCTAGTATTTTATTATGATGACTATGAAGTTGGTAATTCTCCAGGGTCAGATGCAACTACACATAAATTTGGTGATATTTACTATTTTCTTTTACCAACAATTCTTCCAGTTCTTCAAGCATCTTGAAACAATATATTTATAGCTTTGCCTTCCCATTCAGACGATCTTAAATCATATGAACTTATTAGATTATATCTAGACTCATTGTAGAAAAACAAACTCTAGAGGATGAAGGACTGGAAATGAATGAGGCAGGAAAAAAACGAAACTGCTTTGCTATGCTTTTTGTTTTGGGAGATAATTTGGGGATTTATACAATGCTGAGTTCCACCGTAAATTTTTTTGCTACTTATTGTTGCAGAATTTGTAAATGCCCCAAGGCAGAAATAAAGTATTCAACAAAAAAAAGACGTCTGTTCTAAGGACAGAATAATATCATGGGGAATATTTGGAAACTGATAATATGTCTGAAACTGGAATTGTGTCTCGTGAATTTGGTGAAAATTCAATAATCCTAATTTTTTCTCGAATGAACATATCAAGAAGAAACCGTTAAAAATGAGAGCCTCTGAATGTAGGACATCTTTATTTCATGCTGGTCATTACATTCCTGAAAATTACTGTTCACTGTTTATTCTGCTGAGGAACATAGTGTCTATCATATTGCCCAAAACTATATCTGAATCTGATTGCTGACTGTGGAAAATCTAGATTTTTGTCATCATAATGGAAAATATATTGAGCTATTTGGTGGAAATCTGAACCCCAGCACCATCATCTATTTCACCATCCAGGAATTTTACAAACAGTTGTACCTGTTGATTTTGTAGCATCTTTTTGTTTCGAACCTGAACACAAAGTAAATACAAAATTGCACAAGTAATTAAGTAATCATCATCAGTAGGTAAACTACACTACAAATCAGTGCGATTTCCGATTGTGTGACACAGACAAAGTAAATTTGCTGCAAATGTTGTATCTTCGGGAAAAAATATCACCAAGACTTCCAATAAAACATCATTGGCAGACATATTTCCAACTGGGCTGGGGTTTAATGATGAAAAATTCTCATATGGTAATATTCTTGGAGCACTTCTTCAATTCTAAGACTATTGCCGACCAGATTTGATGATAAAACCTTCTAAGTCTGTCTTCTTGAAAAAAGTAGTTTTTCGTGATACGAAATATAAGATAAATACTAGAATAGGTTCTGGCAATATCAAACCACAATTTACAACGTTTGAAAAGATTCTTGTTGATGGTTCCAAAGAAATATGCATCATTTCATGAACATTTCAATAGTCTTTCTATAAACCAATAATTATTTGATGTAATAAATTTTTGGGTTTGAGAACTTTATATGAGTTTATATTGCACATCCATCATATCAAGTTATTCAAAGTTTTCGAAATTGGCATCTGAGTGAATTTTGCACTCTTCTCAACCCTCTAATGGAAATCGCTTCAAAAAACAAAGCAACCAATTATGTTCATGAAAAAGCGATTTTGAATAAGATCGCAAGCATCTCTTTTGAAAAAAAGAAAAAACCGTGCCGTATTCAGAATTTGCTGAGGTCTCGTTCTATGAAATGAATTCTCCATTCACGAAAAATATGCTCTCCTGTGTTATTCAAGATAGTGTTTTTCAGACAAAGTAAATTTTCTGCAAATGTTGTATCTTTGGGAAAAAATATCACCAAGACTTCCAATAAAACATCATTGGCAGACATATTTCCAACTGGGCTGGGGTTTAATGATGAAAAATTCTCATATGGTAATATTCTTGAAGCACTTCTTCAATTCTAAGACTATGGCCGACCAGATTTGATGATAAAACCTTCTCAGTCTGTCTTCTTGAACAAAGTAGTTTTTCGTGATACGAAATATAAGATAAATACTAAAATAGGTTTCTGGCAATATCAAACCACAATTTACAACGTTTGGGAAAGATTCTTGTTGATGGTTCCAAAGAAATATGCATCATTTCATGAACATTTCAATAGTCTTTCTATAAACCAATAACCGTTTGATGTAATAAATTTTTGGGTTTGAGAACTTCATATGAGTTTATATTACACATCTATCATATCAAGTTATTCAAAGTTTTCGAAATTGGCATCTGAGTGTATTTTGCACTCTTCTCAACCCTCCAATGGGAATCGCTTCAAAAAACAAAGCAACCAATTATGTTCATGAAAAAGCGATTTTGAATAAGATCGCAAGCATCTCTTTTGAAAAAAAGAAAAAACCGTGCCGTATTCAGAATTTGCTGAGGTCTCGTTCTATGAAATGAATTCTCCATTAACGAAAAATATGCTCTCCTGTGTTATTCAAGATAGTGTTTTTCTTTAAAGCTTTGGGAATAGCGAAAAAAAAACACTTTGAAGTCGATTTTTGGAACTCTTTAAGTTCATTTTTGAGTAATGTAAACTCACTGCCATAGAAAAGAATGTTTGTTACATCAAAATACCTAAGAAACCATAGGTAAATTAGTGAGGGTGATCAGTAGTGAACAAAATTTGTCTTCCTCCAATTCAAGAAAAATACTTCTCACTCAGGTCTGATTTGAGAACAATGAGTATCCCAGTGACCAATAAGACTGTTCGATTACGATAGTTTGATAAATATTGAAGAAATTTGTATTTGAACTATATGTGTTTCACGGCGAATTGAACATAGTTGTATGTTGAGAACCGCTGGAACGTTTATTTTGAAATTTTGACAGTGAACATGACTGGATGAGATTTATTTTTCTAAGCAGAGTGCAGCGTTATTTCAAATGGAACATCCCGTTTTCCTTTCGGATTTTCGAAATGCCCCTTCGAGAGTTTTTTATCAATAAGTCCCTACACCTATTTCCAACTGTTTTCGATATTATTTCATAAAATTTTTGAACGAAATCAGACTCAAAAAATATTATTTGGAAATGCAAATTTGAACATTGCAATTTGGATTCAAGCTGCAAAATCAAAAAGAGATTTACAAAACCTGAAAATATTCAGGGTGTTCAATTTGATATAAAAAAGTCGATGCCAATTTCAAGTACATCTGGCAACGCTGCACTCCCAAAAAGATGGAAGGTAGATCACTTCGACAATAATCAATTCTTCCAGCAGTTCTCTAAATAGATCTAATGTACCATTTGACGAGAAAAACCCGGGTATTGAAACTATGTATTGGACTTTTTTGTTTGAGCGCCTTATTTGTTTTATAGAAGGAACTGCTGAAGATTGGGTATTGATATTTGAGTTTGTTTAGGTTGAGCATTGCTAGATATGTGGGTACCAAAAGAACTAGTTTGTTTGTTTTCATTGTTTTTGTTTCGATTCCATCAACAATAATGGAAATCAAAGATTATTTCAAAGAGCTGAGTTTATCATTCAATAAATATTTCTGAAGATCAAATGAATGTTTGTCACATTCATCCACTATAGCTAAGTACCTACCTATGTTTCTATACACAAGGTGAGTCAGGAAGATCAGACCAAACTATAGGAGTACATTCTACATATGAAAATAAATCAAAAAACCTTTTCAATTTTCAGTTGTAATATCACAAGACAGTGAGAATGAAGTGAAAATAATTCGACAGATTTTCGAGAACTTGTTACCAGGCAATAGACACGAGAGACCGACGAGCTCGAGTGGCTATTGCCAAATGGCACCAAGTTTGAGGAAAAAAATCTGGAGAATGATTTTCTACTTTATCGAACTCTGGTGTGGTATTCTGTACATTAATTTTCGATGTTACGATCACGAACACATTTCCTCGCACAATGATACAATGTACTAAACCGGTTTTAATTCATTTATTTTTTTTCATGCGAATTCATGACAGACGTCAAATCAAAAATATACACTGTCAGACAATAAAAACAAAACACCTCAAATTATTCCCATGGCAATTTTCTAGGTAGAATGTCCCCACTATAATAATGTTTTGATTGGCCAAAACGTTCATGAATAATTTGAATTGAAAGTTTCCATTGGTTTCTAGGAATGTCAAAAAATAATCATTTGTATTCAAGTTCCGGGGTGTTCGAATAGGTTTCAACTGATAATCTAAAGAACGCTTTGCAAATTTTCAAAGTTTGTGCTTAAGTTCATGGGATATCTTTTGAACCAGTTAATCCAGTGCCACACCCACGGGGCAAGTTCGTTTATTTCTTGCAAAAGAAAAAACAAATCAATATTGGATAAACATGTTGAGTTTTTTCAAATTGTCTTGAGGGAAATATACTTGCTTGATTTTGATACGTTTCCCCAGACATTGGGAATAGCGAGAAAAAAAAAATACTTTGAAGTCGATTTTTAAAACTTTTTGAGTTCATTGTTGAGTATTGTAAATTCACTGCTCACCGGAAATGGCTCCGTTTTTGTTTTTTTTTAATAGAACATATTGTAACATTTTTGGGATTTCTGAGACAATTCTGGATCGGGATGTGACATTTTAAAAAGTTTTTACGCCTACTTGACTTTTTTAGAGTCACTTTTGATATATCATCTAGGTGGCCATGATGGGATGTAAACTAATCTGAGGACCTCAGGTGATTACAAAATTACAATCGCGAAGTTTTAGTGACAAGTATGATAGATAAGACAAGTTGTCAAAATTACATTTTTGTGTCTAACTATTATTTTCCCAGAATTGTCTCAGAAACCCAAAAATGTTACAATATACAGGGTGTTCGATTTAAAAATTCAAAACCGAAGCCATGTTCGGTGGGATCGGAAATGACCGGAGAGTGCGGAATATGTGGAAACTCTCCTCTTCACATACCATTCAGTTACACCAAATCTCATTTCGATACACCTAATATTCTAGAAGTTATTACTTGTCTAATAGATTCGTTGACACCCGGTATATATAAACAGATCAACCAGATAAACGAGATCACTAGCCTCATATGACGAGATTGCTGGCTTTATATGACGAGATTACTAGTTTCATATGACGAGTGTACTAGCTTCATATGACAAGACTGCCAGAACCATACAACTAGGCTACTAGATGCATATGACGAGATCATGTGCATTATTTAACAAGATTATGAGCTCAATATGATGAGATTATTACTCTCATACTGAATTCAGAAGAAGATACCTAACTTTATTCGACTAGATTCTCATTTTCTCAGGCCCAGGTTACTACATTGGTAGAACGGGCACCTGATCCTCTTCGACGGATTATTTAGGAATATATTAAAGTAGTTGAGTTCTGAGATACCGAAGCATATTAGGAACAGATGACTCTCGTCGAATAATTTTCAGAAGTGCGTACCTCGGTCACGTCGGGTATATGCTATTCAGATAATGAGTATAAGAATTTCGTATACTGGGAATCGGATATTGTTTCCGTCTAATGGGGATTACTAACGACAGAATTGACAATATCTAATTGTTTGATTTCTGAAATTGCTTTTCTGCCGCTCCCACTATAGGCTAATCGATAGAGATTTTCGGGTCCATTGATTCTGTGACAAAAATACTACCAGAAAACCGACTGTGCCATCATACGAAAGACGGTTCGTAGTAATATCCTCTTATGTTTTCCACTCGCAACTGCTCAATTTGCTTATAAACATTTAAAAGCATTTTTAATTTTTTTTTACCGTTTTTGACTTGTTACTTGAAAACCAGTGAAGCAATCTTGATACCTTCAATGGACGAATTGTAGAAAATTAAAATGCAAAAATATGAGCCCTAACGTGACTCGATCGGATCGGATTATTTGTAACGGAAAAAAAACGGAAAAAACGAAAAAATCAGCTTTTTCAAAAAAATTTATAACATTTCCACTTTTTAAGTTGTAGTGCAGGCTTTCCACAAAATAGTATTGGTTGATATGTACTTCATGTGTGAGAAACTCAGGCGCTGTCGCATAATTAGTTTTGGCATAATTGCAATCTGAATTTTCAATGCACTTCATTGCAGCAGACCTGGATTCGTGTCATAGGTGGTCTGATTCCAATTTTTCAAAAATATTTCGAGAGTAGAAGTATAGTACTATAAAACGTATATTCTCATTTTGAGTTTAAAATGCTGCAAAATAGGTGAAAAATACTTGCAAACATGACCGAAAATGGGCGAGTGCGTGAAAGTGGCTGAGTAGTGGGGGTAGAGCAGCAGACGCGGAGAAGAGTATGTACCTATATCATTACAAGCGCGCCGTGCTCGCTATGAATCTGCTTTTTTTCTCCCACTACTGAACCGCTTTCATGCACTCGCCGGTTTTCGGTCATGTTTGCAAGTATTTCTCATCTATTCCGCAGTATTTCAACGCCAAATGAACATAGTCATTTTGTAGTACTATACTTCAACTCTCAAAATCTTTCAGAACCATTGGAATCGGATCACCTATGATGCATTGTAACATCCTCTAGGTGTTATTGTTTTGTTTCTTTATTGGTCCCAGGGTAAGTTATTTCAATTTTTGACTCATAATTCATTATTTCGGTTTCTTGGATGGAATTAATGTGAAACAGGAAGCTCATACTTTGAAATACATACATTGGTCGTCGCGGATATGAAAAATATATTTCTGCCGAGCAGACGAGTTCATTCATCTTAGAAGTTATTGCCATTCACAGATATGTAACATTGTAATTATTATATAGTCTGGAAATGATAAACAGAGCCTCATTGATTCAACACAACCGGGCAAACTGTCGAATCGGCAATATACACGGCACGCGGAGAATAGCCGCAGCAACGACAAATTGGATTTTGAACCATAATTTCGGCAAGAATGAAATTGAGTAGCCAATCAGACTACGACTTGGCGCTTCGCTTCTTTTTAGAATGGAAAAAGATCAACAGGTCTGAGAGAATCTTCCCGCGAGGAGATCGGTACGGGTTCCGCGTTTGACGTGAGTCCACCGAGATCGGCCCGAGTTTTCAGGGGTATACATAACAGAGTATATTGGGAGTTCGTCTATTAAGTTTGAGACTAACCGAAGACGATCACAATTTATTGGTAATTTGGAAAAAACGGAAGTCAGTTACGCGGGTAACAATAAACTATGAGAGCCACGGGGAGAAACTGGTTCTATATTTCGATGATAGGAAATCACTATATATATATATATATATATATATATATATATATATATATATATATATATATATATATATATATATATATATATATTATTGGAAACATGAGCCCCCTTCCATTTCAGAACAGATATGTAATATTTTCAAATAAGTCGTTGTTGTTCTTTCCTTTTCTAAAGGAGATTGATTGATTTTTTAGTTAACATTTTATATTATGAATGATTTTTTTTTATTCGACAAGCGTCAAGCTGTACTATAGTTTTCACCTTTTTGTGTTAATACATGTATTTATGTTAATTTGTGTGTATTATTTTCAACCGAAGTGAGGAAAGGGAAATTGAATACAATTGAGAGGCAAAAGTCAATTATTAAGTTATATTATCACTTGATTGAAGTCCCTCGAGACAAAAGACAAAAAGTACAAATTTTTATATAAAGAATGAGAAGTTATTCAAAACAAGACCTCGCATACCTTCTAAGCCGAAGGCATGAATCCAAGTCCGACAAACTAGCGGTAAACCCATAGAGAAACTAAAAATAAAGAGAGTTGTCAAACCTGTTGTAAAAGTTGACACCACGTTTAGACAGTGGCGACATATCTCGCAACTGGCCGAACTGAGTTAGTACAGTTGGTAAAACAGATTTATCTTTAGTTACCGATTGAGATAAGGCGGGTTTTTTAAATGTATAACTTTTATATGGTGTATATTTTATATGTGATCGATTTGCTATTTCTGTATTTCATATGAATGGCTGTATCATATGAAATACAGGAATGGCAAATCGATCACTAATAAAATATATACAGTAATCGATTCGTAGAATGTTTGTTGGAAAGTTTCAGAATGAATCTTTGTTTCATGATATCAAGAACAAAATAAAAGTTCTTATAAAATGAGAATAATAAGTTAAACACCATCAAAAATATATTCTATTTTATCTAGGACAAGGTACAACTACAGACAAAACAATAATAAAACTCTGAAAAACAACAAAATTAAAAAATATTCTTCAGTCTTATCATGAAATCAACCAAAATAAAAACAACCTACCTTCAATAATTTTGTTAATTTATTAGCACAAAGGAGAACGAGTAGGTATCACAAACACTCCAGTTTGATGATAATCATATTAAGTAGACCATCTACTTCGTACTTGCTCAAATGGGTATAGGAAATGGAAACTTTTGGATGGAAATAAGTACCAATTTGTAAAAAAAAATCTGCAACCGATGGATGGAAATAAGTATCAGTTTGTGAAAAGGAGCTCATATTTTCCTTGTAAAAGAATATTTCCAGGAATTTCAGCGTCAACAAAACATTCTATTTTCGACGTTGGGTTCCGATAGTATAATTTCTATGATTAATTTTTCGATGACAGTAGAATTATTCTGAAATAATTACATTGTTTGTCATTTTCTGACAAATGTCAATATTGTAAAATTATCATGTTATCATTCGTCTGTCGATTGCGGGCAGCGCCTTCATGCGTGACTGGCCGTACCAAAAACTTGGTGGTCAAGTTCGCCAATGTTTCAAACAGTCTCTTTATTTTTAATTTGTCCATGGGTTAAAATATCAGTCCCAAAAATATCAATTGTGGAGTTTAATAATGAAAATCATAATATGTGAATATATATGCCAAAACTAATATATCACACAAAAATGCCACGAGTTTTTCACAAACAATTAAAGTTCCATTCAATCAGCTTCGTCAATCGTTCCCGTGGGAGCCTACTTCTAAAATGGCGGTGTTATGAATTAACGAAAACGCAGTTTTTTCCGGATTTTCCGGTATTTCACCGTTACCTACTAATCATCCGACCGAATCGTGCATGGGCTCATTTTCTTTGAATTTTGATTCTCTATAATTCGAGTATCGAGATTGTTTCATTAGTTTTCAAGTCAAAAACGATTTTCTGGTAGTATTTTTGTCACGAAAAAATCTCTATTGATTGTTCTACTAACCCGTTTATCTCTACCAGTTGCAGTGAACTTTCGTACTAGGGTGAGTGCACCAATGGTTGACCAATTGACAGATCTTTTAAAAAAAATACTTATAGATACTAGAATATCAATTTTCATGAAAACCCAAAAAATATACAAGAAGAACCAAGGTTTGGGATTCTTATTAATATCATGTACAATCTTGAAAATAACTGGAAAATGTAGTTAAGAGAATATATGAGTAACAATAATCATAAATCACCAGTGATTGACCAGCAAGAATTAGTATTGACCACAATTTTACCCAGTGGTTGACCACTTGATAAAATCAAAATCAAGTTTCTAAGCAAAACTGAAGACTTATTGATACAAAAAACAACTTTTGATTTCCAAACAGAATCTTAAAACAATTATAATTTTTGAACTAAAACCTTTTCCAAAAATACTAGTTTTTTAAAGAGTTGAAACTTCTTCACACGGGTTTGGACTACAATTTCTATCAATTTCCGTATCATTTTTATATTCCTTTACTTTAGCCTCAATATAGAATTTTTGTTTTTCAGTTTCATTGTTATTTTCTTGTTTCAGTATCATTCTCAGTTTCCTTTTAGAACAGTTCCATCTCATTTTCCAATTCTATATCAGTGTGTGTTCTACTGGCATCATCGTGTTATTCTTCTGCTGACTCATCGCCGACCCATTCCTTCATTTCTACTTTTTTCAACGATTCCCGTCTTTTCTTGGAAATGCGCGAATCGAAATAAAGAAGCGTTAATTGGCTTGATTTGTTCTAGTCCATCTTGATCTCCCAAAGTTCACGAATCGTCATGCATACATTTTCTGAAATCGATAGCTTCGACTTTAATTAATTTTTTATACTTCTTTTTTCTAATAGAAGTAGAGAAGTGGCTTTAAGCAATCAATATCAATCAGAAACAACTTTCTTCCATTTACTTTTTAAATTAGCATGCGGTACCCCATTTTTCGATTGTCTACTATTGTTAACATCGCTCACAGCCTGTTGCAATCGTACCTTCGTATATTCGAGAAATCTCCCGTTAGTTTCATTTATTTTTTCTGAATATACAGTGGTTTTACTAAAACTGTATTTAAAAATAGAAGAACCTAAGATAAAGTAAAATATATGTACCAGTTTTTGGCCATGACAAAAAACCAATAGTTGACCACAACAAAACTATGGTCAATTACTAGATCCGCTTTGAAATGAATTTTTTTAACAAAAATAAATATTTTGCTCATACCCAAGCTATGAAACAGACCAAGACAACCATTAATGCCTTTGAAACACCAGTAGTTGACCAAAGTGGTCAATTACTGGAGCTTCAGCAAATATTTTGTTCTGTTAACCACATGAATTAAAATAGTAAAAACACACATTCCAACAATGAATACTGTAACGAACCTAGGCCGGACCTGTCGCCTCACGCGTTGCCATCGACAACGATGAGGTCATCCCCGGAGATATTCGAGAACAATCCAGTCACTCTGCCGCGGCGAACAACGGTCAATATTGGAAACAATTGGAACATGTTGGTCGCCAACTGCCAGAATTCGAAAGATCGGGAATTCTGTAACGGAGATAAATAGGTAGCCCTCAAGATGGCACGGACAGTCTGAACGAGCCCATACGATCGAGCTATACAGTGGCGTAATATAAATTAAGTTGTAGATTTGAGTGTGAAATAAATTAGTAAAAACCAAGTTAAGTTTATTTACGTTACAATTGGTGTCGGAAGTGAGATTTTGAAAATAAACAAGTGATCGTGGAGTGGATAGTCAGAAAAATAAATTGATAGACCTTTTTGTACGCCCAAAATAGACAGTGGCCCGGTTTTCGCGAAGTGGACAATTAATTGTGCGTGGGAATATAAACTGATACACTGTTCGCGTGAAACAGAAAATAGACAGTGGCCCGGTTTTCGCGAAGTGGACATTTGTGCGTGGGAATATAAACTGATACACTCTTCGCGTGAAACAGACAATAGACTGGTGGCCCGTGGAAAAGAATTCGCGAAGTGAATTTTTAACAAAATGATAAACTTTTTCGTGTGAAACAGACTGATACCTCGTCAAAGACAAAATGTGTTCAAGAAAAGTGTGCCTTGCGGACTTGAAGGTAGCGGAATTGAAACGGGAATTGGAGAAAAGGGAACTGGAAACAACGGGTAAAAAGCAAGTACTCCAGGAAAGACTTGCAGAAGGACTCATACAAGAAGGTGAGGACCCCGAAACATTTTTATTCGAAGTTCCCGGAGGTGATTTGAGTCCGATAATAGAATCCTTGACAGAAGAGCTGCAACAAAATTCGAGGACTTTGGAAGAAAATTCTAGAAATCTGGAAGAGAAGCTTCTAGAAAATTCAAGAAGCCTGGAAGAAAATGCTAGAAATCTGGAAGAGAAGCTTGAAGAAAATTCTAGAAATCTGGAAGAGAAGCTTCTAGAAAATTCAAGAAGCTTGGAAGAAAATGCTAGAAATCGGGAAGAGAAGCTTGAAGAAAATTCTAGAAATCTGGAAGAGAAGCTTCAAGAAAATTCTAGAAATCTGAAGAGAAGCTGCTAGAAAATTCAAGAAGCCTGGAAGAAAATGCAAGAAGCCTGGAAGAGAAGTTCCTGGAAAACACAGAAGGCCTAAAAAAGAATTGTGTGGTGTGGCTAATTTTCTAGAAGAAAGAATGGGAACCGTTGAGACAGAGATAGATAAAATTAGGGAGCAAATGAACACGGAGGTAGATAAAATCAAAGATGGGGTCGAGGCAGAAATGGACAAAATAAAGGAAACGATCAGTAAGCTGGGAAAAACGAATTAATAGTGCGCCCTCCACAGAGATGGTTAACGAAAATGCAATGCTGGACTTGAGTTTGAACTTGGATGAAGTTCAAGAGGGTATAAAAGATGTCAAGGTCATTTCAGAAATAGGGAAGCTTTCCATGAAGCCGCCTCAGTTCGACGGAAAAACTCCATGGGAAAATTACCGCCGGCAGTTTGAAGCAGCGGCCAAAGCAAACGGATGGAATGCAGGGAAAGAGCTGTAGCACTGACACTTGCATTTGGAACACGTATACCACTCCCAGCTGAAAAATCGCTGCCAAAAATCGGGCGAATCCTTACAACATCTAAATTCGATGGCACGCCCATTTGGAACACGTATACCACTCCCAGCTGAAAAATCCCCAAAAATCGGGCGAATCCTTACAAGAATTCGAAACTGACATTGCACGCTTGGTTCGTCTCGCATATCCAGCCACACCAGAAAATGTAATGGAGCGATTAGCGGTTCAGGCATTCTTGGATGGACTCCGTGACCAAGAAACCAGACAAGCGTTGATATTAGCTCGTCCAACACATCTCGTAGACGCACTGGCACGCGCTTTGGAATTCGAAGCAGCAAAACAATGCTACGAAAGCCAAAATAAAGTTCGCACGATTGAGGAGGACTCACAGGAGCCTGCTAGTTTGGAAGCTGCCATAAGAAAAGTGATGAAGGAAGTGTTGCCTGGGAAAAGACAGATAAGATGCTGGAATTGTGGCAAAATTGGACATGTGCGTAGCAAATGTCCAACATTCATCGACTCCGATGCAGGAAAACTAAAGAAGGTCGAAGTGAAGGGGCAATCGTCGGCATGTGTCCGGCAAGCCCCGGTTAACAACGCATATGTCGCTATCCTTCAACGACAGAACAAAGGTGTCTTCGTAGATGCACCATGCTGCTCGATACAGGTGCGACTAGGACAATTCTTGGGCCTTCCTTTGCCAGAACACCGGAACGGATTGAACCGACAACTTGGTAGCTACGCACAGCAACAGGGGAACCAGCTACTGTATATGGCGAGCTACCGATTGAAATAATTTTGGGCAGCAAAGTGAAACATCAGGTACTCGTAGCGGTCATCGAAGACGATGCAATCATCGGAATGGACATCATGAATTCCAGAGGGTTTGAATTTGATTTCAAAGACGGCGTCCTACGTGTCAACGGAGAAGAGCTGGTGCTTCATGGGAGAAGTGAGGAGTTGATCCGTGTGCTGTTGGCTGAAGATGTAAGTGTACCTGAGAGGGCTGAAACCATTCTGGAGGCTCGCCTGGACGGGAGTGCGAGCAGTGGAGACGTGGTGATGTTCGAGCCCAAACTTCGTGATGAGAAAATTGGACGAGGGATTGCACTAGGGAAGACCTTGTTGCATGCTGACAAATTTGTGCCGGTAAGGGTCATGAATGTCAATTATTTCCCAGTGACCTTGAAGAAAGGAACAATTTTGGGGCACTGCTCGTCAGTTTCATCTGTGATCCGGGGCGTACGAGGTACGATTAGCCAACCCAACAACTTGCCCACAGAACTAGAAAAATTAGTTGCCATCTCTTCCAAAGACATAAAACCAGCTCAACAGCCCAAACTAAGAGATTTAGTTAAGAAGTACCAAGACATCTTCGATACCGGACAAGGAAAAGGGGGTCGAACTAATGTGGTCCAGCACAAGATTGATACTGGAGGTGCTCGACCGATCCGGCAATCAGCAAGAAGACTTCCTCTTGCCAAGAAGGAAGAGGCTGACAAAATAGTCAGCGATATGGGAAAAGAAGGAGTTATCGAACCATCTGACAGTCCCTGGTCCCTTTCCCGTCGTACTGGTGAAAAAAAGAATGGATCGACACGCTTTGTGTAGACTATCGCCAACTTAATAATGTCACGAAGAAGGACAGTTACCCTCTCCCGAGAATAGATGACACCCTAGACACGTTGGCTGGTTCCACGATTTTCTCGACCCTTGATCTGAAGAGTGGATACTGGCAAGTAGAACTGGCTCAGGAAGATCGAGAAAAGACTGCTTTACCATCGGCTCAGGATTGTGGCAGTTCACCGTTATGCCATTCGGGCTCTGTAATGCTCCCGCCACATTCGAAAGATTGATGGAGACAGTGCTGAAAGGACTCTCATGGAACACGTGTCTAGTGTATCTCGACGACATAATTGTGGTCGGCAGATCGTTCGAGGACCACGTGAAAAACTTGGAGGAAGTATTCCTGCGACTGAGGAACTCCGGATTGAAGCTGAGCCCTAAGAAATGCCATCTGTTCCAAAGAGAAGTACGATACCTCGGCCACGTTGTCTCCGGGGAAGGAGTAGCAGTGGATGACCAGAAGATCAAAGCTGTTAAGGATTGGCCCATCCCAAAAGACATTCACCAACTTCGAAGTTTCCTTGGTTTATGCACATACTATCGCCGATATGTGCTGGGATTCGCCAACATCGCTAAACCACTGACCAGGCTCACGGAGGGCCAAACAAAGTTCCAGTGGTCCGAAGAATGTCAAGACTCATTCAGGAAGCTGAAAGGAGCTTTGATCAACGCACCTGTACTGAGCTATCCCCTACCCAAAGGGGAATTCATTTTGGATACGGACGCCAGCAACGTGGGACTTGGAGCTGTCCTATCTCAGATCCAGGAGAGACAGGAGAAGGTCATTGGGTATTTCAGCAAGACGCTTAGCAAACCAGAGCGCAATTACTGTGTCACCAGGCGAGAGCTGTTAGCTGTTGTAAAGGGAGTGGTACGTGTATGGAAGAAGATTTCTGTTGAGAACTGACCATGCAGCTCTCAAATGGCTCTTACAGTTCAAAAATCCTGAGGGTCAAGTAGCACGTTGGATCGAGAGACTCCAAGAATTCGATTTCGAGATCGAACATCGAGCCGGAACTAGCCATAAGAATGCAGATGCCTTGTCTCGAAGACCATGTCCAGATGATTGCTCACATTGCCGACGAGCAGAAGAGAAAGAAGCAACACTTTGTAGAACCGCGGTAATGGATGACAACTGGAATGACAGCAAGATCCAGAAAGACCAAGAGAAAGACCCCGACCTTGGCTCAGTTGTCAGCTGGAAGAAGGGCAATCGAAGACCATCATGGCAGGAAGTCGCAGGTTACTCGCCGGCTGTTAAGTCCTATTGGGCACAATGGAACTCTCTTATTCTGGACAATGGGATCCTGAAACGTTTGCTGGAGGCCGATATTGGTGGGGAAGACAGACGCCAAATGATTGTTCCCAGGAACAGAAGAGAGGAAGTGCTGCGGGAAATCCATGATGGAGTCGCTGGAGGACATCTGGGAGTGACGAAGACCCTGCAGAAAGTGAGGCAACGGTTTTACTGGACCAATTGTCAAGCTGACGTACAGGACTGGTGCAGAAAGTGCGCTGTATGCGCTGCTAGCAATGGACCTCGAATACGAACCCAAGGCCCCGATGCGTCAGTACAACGTAGGCAGCCCGTTCGAGAGAATCGCCATTGACATCGCCGGCCCGTTTCCCGTATCCCACCACGGGAATAAATACATCCTTGTGGCAATGGACTACTTCAGTAAGTGGGCGGAAGCCTATGCCCTGCCCAACCAGGAAGCCATCACCGTCGCCGACGTCTTGGTGAGAGAGTGGATATGTCGATTCGGTATTCCAATGGAGCTGCACTCGGATCAAGGCAGAAATTTCGAATCCAACCTTTTCCAAGAAATATGTCTACTGCTGAACATCCGCAAGACAAGAACCACGGCCCTACATCCGCAGTCCGATGGAATGGTGGAACGGATGAACAGGACGATCAACCGCCACTTGTCCAAGGTTGTCTCTGACCATCAAAGAGACTGGGACCAGTATCTTCATTTGTTCCTGATGGCCCATCGATCCGCAGTACACGAGTCAACCGGTCAAACTCCTGCTAGTATTATAATGGGCCGAGAACTGCGACTGCCTTGTGACCTGAAGTTTGGGATACCGCCAGGACAAGACACTGCGGGAGAGGACTACGTCAGCAAACTTCGGCAGAGGATGGACGACATCCACGAACGAGTCCGGTTGAACATCCAGAGTGCCAGCGATAAAATGAAGAAGACCTATGACATCAAGGCCGACACTGGAGGATTCAAGGTTGATGACCTGGTTTGGCTGTACAACCCCAAACGTCGTCGTGGACTATCACCAAAGTTGCGGAACTCGTGGGAAGGCCCGTATAAAATCGTGAAAAGGATAAACGACCTTGTGTACCGAATCCATAAGCCACCCCGAGGGAAACCAAGGGTCGTCCATTTCAACAGGTTGGCCCCTTACGCTGGAAACCATGACCAAGTTCGCACCCTCAAGCCACCGGAGGATGATATGACGTTCGAGAAGTTTATGTCCTTGTATTCAAACGGGCAGAAAGTTCTACATGGGGTTACTAGAGAGGAGTCACGAGACCTTTCGAGGTGCCTGCTGACTACGCACTAGCGCACTGTGTGGCAGAAGATCTTCGAATGTCCAGGGGCATCGCCGTAGTGTTCTCCAAGAAATTTGGTCAACTCCAAACACTGCGGGAGCAGAATCCAGAAGTTGGTGGGGTGCTACAGTTGAAGAAAGGCCAGAGAAACATCTACTACCTAGTTACCAAGAGGCATTCCCAAGATAAACCGTCCTATGAAGATGTCTGGAAGAGTCTCACCAAACTAAGAGATACTATGGTGGACCAGAATCTGGTGGATCTAGCAATTCCAAATTGTCCTGTGGTATTGATGGGTTGGACTGGAGAGTCATAAGAAGTATGCTGGAGGCGATATTCAGATCCAGCGGCGTCAAGATTTTGGTTTGCTGTAACCCTCTTCCACGACCGATCATGAAGACCGTGGAGTGTTACTTCCATCGAACTTCACGGTGCAGATATGGGGAGTCATGCAGATATCGTCACACTCCAAGGATGGAATTTCGGGACGAAATGTCTTTAAGAAGGGGGCAATGTAACGAACCTAGGCCGGACCTGTCGCCTCACGCGTTGCCATCGACAACGATGAGGTCATCCCCGGAGATATTCGAGAACAATCCAGTCACTCTGCCGCGGCGAACAACGGTCAATATTGGAAACAATTGGAACATGTTGGTCGCCAACTGCCAGAATTCGAAAGATCGGGAATTCTGTAACGGAGATAAATAGGTAGCCCTCAAGATGGCACTGACAGTCTGAACGAGCCCATACGATCGAGCTATACAGTGGCGTAATATAAATTAAGTTATAGATTTAAGTGTGAAATAAATTATTAAAACCAAGTTGAGTTTATTTACGTTACAATACAATGAAAATACTAACTATATTCATATAGCAACTAGTACATGTTTTTAATAAAACTATCAACATGAACGGATGATTTAAGATAACTAAAAATTATCTACTTACCATGCTTATTGCCACATCACCTGTTTTTCACCAGTGGAAGACGAAAAATGTGTAAATATGACAGTGACCTACTTATCGCGAAATGTATTTGGGTTAATTGTGACATCTACTAGACTAGAGTCCCATTCAATTTTCAAAAACATAGGCAACCAACAAAACAATGTAGTATCCCTATTTCTGCGCATTAAGGGAAAAATGGTCAATTACCGGGTGCTGGTCAACAACTGATGCCACATCCCTATCTCTCTGAAATATTGTCGACATATTGTCACATTATTGAGAAAAATAATTCATATCTGAACTAATACTTCATTAGCACATTCGCCTTTTCCAAATCCATATATCTTCACTGCAATAGTTGACATAAGATTCAGGAAGTATTGAATGCATATTGTTTCTAACTACAAAACAATTAACTTCAAATGCTGATATTGGCAATTCAGCAAAATCACACATATTGAAAACGTCTAATTTCATTGGACTGAATTATGAAACCGCTGAATTGTAGATTACCACTAGGGATTTGATGGAAAAGTTGAAAGGAGGTTGGTTGCTGTTTGGGCTGAGAGACATGAGGTTCTC
Source organism: Gonioctena quinquepunctata (assembly GCA_018342105.1). NCBI lineage: Eukaryota > Metazoa > Arthropoda > Insecta > Coleoptera > Chrysomelidae > Gonioctena > Gonioctena quinquepunctata. The sequence continues at coordinate 69,684 of JAFIRS010004094.1, forward strand.
AATATTGTGACAGTTCTTACAATTACAATGATGTAAGCAGATTCACCATTCTTTCATGTTTCTCTTGTTTTATTGAATACATGTATTGATTTCACCCAACTTTTTTATTAAAAAACGACTCTCTTCATGAATTAAGCCTATGTTACTGATTGAATGAAATTGAGAGTGAAACCCCATAGGGTCAAAATATTGTATTTGGCTTTCAGGGCTTTGGTCTAAAGTCGCAAAGTGAAGTTAAACGTGACAATATGGGATTTTACAGAAACCTCTGGTTGGAAATTATCACTGCTTGATCTAAATTGAGTTCACTTTCTCCATAGATAATAACCACTTCGATTTCTCCTGACCGCCCACGATCTTGAGCCATTTTTTGGATACCAAGCTTTACTCAACAACAAATGTAATGAAAACTCACGAAATTAGGACCTTATTTCAAGTTAATTACAATAACCTAACAGTTCCTCATTTATGACCATAAAAGTTACAGAAGGTATGTTGGTTCTTAGGGAAGCAAATAGGTATATTTGGAGAGTATGATATTGAATATGTATAAAATAGCTTATAGTTGAACAATTATGAAATTCTTTGCTTGTGATTTGTTTTATTACGTTTCTAATATAGGCCAACCAACCAATAGAAAAAGAATAGGGGCTATTTTCACATTAAAATAAAGGTGCAAATAACCTGTACTATCTTTTGAAAAATAGTTCGTAGATGAGAACCCCGGTGTCGGCTCCAGCAGAATCGCTTCGTGGAATTTTTTCAGCAAGAAATCTTGTAAAAATACCAATTTTGTTTTTTACAAATATCTTAAAAAATTGATGGAACTTTCGTAGAGAATTCAAAAACCTAGAAAATGGGTTTTTGTGCGACTGGATCGGTCAATTTTCCACTGAGAAAATCCGGGAAAACGTCTAACTAGGCACTATTCTTCAAAAATTCATAATTTTTTTCCAAATTCAAAGCTGGACATACAATCTCGCGGGAACTGATAGATAATAACATGTTATTCAACTGTAGTAGTAGTAGTAATTTTATTTAGCCTTTCGCTATACATTCCAACAATACATATATAATATGTCACTACAAAATTATAATATTACATTAATATGTTCACTTCTGATGAAATCCTTGACATGATTCTTAAACATATTCAGTGGACTCATCTTCAGTTCGTTTCCTAGTTTATTATATGCCACCACACCTTTGTAGAATACTGAACGCTGTGTCTGTGTTTTCTTTGCTTGCTTCACAACAAAATTATCTTTACCTCTAGTATCATAGTCATGAACAGTTTTGAATTTTACTAATATATTTTTCAAATATTGAGGACATGTGTTTATGTTGATCTTGTGGATGAATACCATAACATTGTACTTTATGAATTATTTGACATCCAACCAGTTCAGGGTGTGTAACATAGATTGAACCGAAGTTCTATAATCACACCGTAATATAACTCTAATGGCTCTATTTTGCATTTTCTGCAATCTCTCTATTTCACTCTGACTTGCCATGTATACAATTGTGGGGCAATAATTGAAATGAGGTAGAATAATTGTGTTATAAATCAACTTCCTAGAATACAATGTCAAATATTTACTCACCCTACGCAAAACACCAATTTTTTTAGCTATTTTACCACAAGTATAATCTATGTGTTTATCGAACTTCAGTTTACAATCAACTATTACCCCCAGATATTTAATTTCATCCACAAGTTCAATTTCTTCATTATAAATTTCAAAATTCAAATTGTTTTCTTCGAATTGTGTGCGGACATTGCCGTTTGCTATCAGCATTGCTTTCGGTTTTTTGACATTCAATTTCAATTTATTTACCTCTAACCAATCCTTCAAATTCTCTAAATCCTCATTCATATTATTTACAAGAGTGTCCAGTTGTTTTCCTTCCATATAAATAATTGTATCATCAGCAAACAAATGATATTTAGAATTTTGAAATATATGCTGAATGTCATTTATATATAATATAATAATAATGGTCCCAGTATGCTACCTTGCGGTACTCCCAAGTTGATACCTAATTCATTTGACTCTGTATCTCCTATTTTAACTTTTTGTCTTCTATTATTCAGATAGTCTTTTATCCATTTATATACATTGCCAGTAATACCATATGCCTCTAATTTCTGTGCGCGAGGTGGTTTTTGTCCGATGTGTTGTTTTTGTACAATGTCGTTGAAAATAATTTGGGGGCTTATCTTGCAAAATGCGCCGATTTAAGGGAAATCGTCGTATTCAAATTCCGTGAATGGATGGCATCTGGAAGTGGATATGGCTACTCGACTCTGCCTCGAGCGCACTTTCAAGCCTTTCCCACCTCTCAGTGAAAATTCGGAATATACAAATTGTTGATATTGATCTCTACTTCCAGATGCCGTTTACAGAATTTGAATTCGACGATTCCCCTCAAATGGCGCATTTTGCAAGATAAGCCCTGAAATTGTTTATAACGCGATTGTGCAAAAACTACACATGGACAATCACCATCTTGCGCACACTTGACTGCATATTATTATCATTTCCCACGGGATAGTTTGTCCAGTTTTGAATTTTTAAAAATATAAATTTTTGAAAAATGGTCCCTTCTCAGAGGTTTTTTAAATTTTCTGAGTAGGGAATGGGAATGGGAAATTTTGTAGATTTTTGAATTCCCTACAAGAGTTTCCGTGAGTGTGGAACGATTCCTTCAATACTATTTGAAATATTTGTAAAAAACAAAAGAAGTGGTCATTTTTGACAATATTACCTGTTAAAGAAATTCCACAAAGCGATTTTGCTGGGGCCGACTCCAAGGTTTTAATCTTCGAACTATCTTTCAGAAGGTAGTATAGTCTATTTGCGTCTTTATTCAAGTGTGGAGAAAACCTCTATTGGTTGGCCAAATAGTGAAATCCGCTGACGCATAATCATATTTTCTTTGCAAAATGTGAATTGTATTGTTTTAGCTGCAAAGGCTTCAGTTAAATAATCATTTGGAGAAAATGGAATATCAGGGAACTCATGCAATACTTTTTCGTGATCAAAATCGACATTTGATAGCACGTTCATTCTCATATTGCGTGAGTGAAAGTACAGCGGAAATGAAGAGTATATACACTGATGGATACATAACTGAAATACCGTTCCAACGAGGTATCACAAAACCTTCCCATTTAATTTTTTGAACGAAGTTCCTTTACGCGGCTTGAGGTAGTTGTTGGCTGGTAGAAATCATCACTAAAAAAAAGCATTATGCCCCCATCCATGCGACTTTCCTTATCTCTCTCTTTCTGGCTCTTTCTATTACATACATACAAGTCTGTCTAGCCCCTGCTCATACGATTCTGGAGGTGTACGATACCATCCGAACTGTTCTGCTTGCGGAAAATTTAAAATGATACATGAGCGGTATGATAACTATGCGAATACGAGTCGAATATTATGGTTGATTCGAAATATATTTCTGTTTGATTTGTTGAAAATATAAACAGGATGTTCATAAAATCAGATGTGGGATCATCTGCGACCGAAAGATAAACCTTAGTCACTATCTTCCATCGTCAAGATAACCTCTTGTAGGGTATTCATGTTGAAAAGGGAAACATTCTCAATTGAATATTGATAGAAAGACTTTTCTGTGAATTGAAAAATCCACGATTAAACTGAACTTATTTTTTGTGAATGTCTAACAGAAAACAACTAGAAAAATCGAATTAAACGGTTTTCTTCACATAAAGGATTCAATATAAAATTGAACCAGAAAATGGTAGATCTCAGGTGAAAAACAACTACTTTCCTGGCAAATACCACGCAGAACGTTGAATGATATTCACCTGAAAATCCATGCATACTTTCCATATAATATCAATGGACATTGAATGCAAATGTTTCTTTCTGATAAGCTGGATTATGTTCTGATGAGGGCCAAGAAGCCTGAAACCGGTATGCGGATTGTTAGGTGAACACGACATAAATTAAACATAATGCAGCTTATCAGAAAGAAACATTTGCATTCAATGTCCATTGATATTATATGGAAGTATGCATGGATTTTCAGGTGAATATCATTCAACGTTCTGCGTGGTATTTGCCAGGAAAGTAGTTGTTTTTCACCTGAGATCTACCATTTTCTGGTTCAATTTTATATTGAATCCTTTATGTGAAGAAATCGTTTAATTCGATTTTTTCTATTCATTCCACTTCACATGGCACTTATCTTTCAGAAAACAACTACTTCTATTTCTTTTAAATGTCTATATAACGTGTGTTGAGATGATTATATCCTTTTTTTAACATAATTTCTTATGTTTTTTGAATGCCGAAGTTAGATTTATGGTTAACATTGGATATGTGGCACGTCAATTTTATATGATATAACGAATAGTATCATCAGGAATGAAATACTCTTCACTATGGCGGAGGACTTTGGAAAAATGCTATATAGATATAGTATTGCATGGTATGACGACAATTCAATGTGATGTGATGGAAAAAACGTCAACTTTCAGAGGGAAAAATATTGAGAAAAAAGAAACACAAAATGGTGGATACATGAGATTGATGGCAACATATTCTGCTACCTCGATATTAATTGATTTATTGGATCGTTTGGAACCGAGGAGGGAGCACAACACTTTTTCCTCACGTGACGAAAATATACAAATATAAACATTCTACATCTGATGCGGAGTTGAAGAAAACCTGGCCAATCGAGTAACCGAAAGAAATGCGTTTAAAATGTTTGTTCTCACAGCAAACAAAATATAAATAAATATAAAAACGTTTGTGCGGAGACAAGTAATAATCATGGTCCTATACAAGTGTGCCAAATGTGGTTGAAAAACATTTATCCGTTCAAAAGAAGATATGGGGTGAGGGTACCATTTACGCCCGCACTGTATATACAGGGTGTTTCATAATTGAATGCTGATCCTGAAGGACGATAGTCCTTGGATCATTTTGAGAAAAATTCTTCATATGAACATAGGTCCGCAACCGCTTTATTTCTGATATACAGGATGTTGAAATTTTACAAAAAAATATATTTTTCCCCAATATCTCTGAAACCGCTCTGGATTTTTCTTTTCAATATAGGTACATACGTAGTACGCATAATAATAATTTTGTTCCATGATGAAGGATCTCTTAATGTTTATCACTGGCGTCCCTGTTGACATGCCCTGTCATATTTTTGATCAAAATAATGATACGCCACTGTCTTTCCTCCAAATAAATATTATGTCTGTGATTGACCTCTATCTTCTCATAAAAATTGTTATTTGTCTTTTTTTCGCCCGGTGGACGGTTTTCGATTTAGAAAATAAAATACATTCATTTGCTTGTTCCTATTCGATTTTTTCTCTTAGTCTCAATTTCACAATTGTGGTAACCAAAGGATTTCGGCAAGATTTTCATAATTTAGTTTTTGTAATAAGTACGCATAAAAATACATTTTTTATTTTTAAACACATAACTATTATGAACAAAAAATACCAAAATCAAATTAACTGTTCAAAATGTCCGCCTTCTACAAGTATACACGCTTCAGCCCTCCTTGTCATTGTCGCCCACTCTTTGGACAATTTCTGGAGTATTCCTTATTGCTTCACAGAGAAGTATTACGCAGTTTCGCAATTCTTCCTCAGTTAGAATTGGTTAACTGTACACCATAGTCTTAAGATGTCCCCAAGAAAAATAATCAAGACTGTTTAAGTCTGGGGATCTAGCTGGCCATGACTCTGTTCCCCCATGACCTATCCAGCGATTATCAAAGTTTTGGTTTGAATATTCACGTGCCAGAGCACTAAAATGAGCAGGTGCACCATCGTGTATACACCACATGCGATTTCGCATCAAAATAGAAACATTATCCAACAGAATTGGCAAATTATCTTCAAGAAATCGGCAATAATTATGTCCATTCAATCTGCGTGGTAAAAAAAAGATCAAATTAGGTAATCTCCAATAATTCCAGCCCAGACATTCAATGAGAACTGCTCCTGGTGATGAGATTCCACGATTGCATGCGGATTTTCCTCGGCCCAAAAATGATTATTATGAATATTTCTGATCCTGTTTTTAGTAAAACTAGCTTCGTCTGTGAATAAAATTTTACTGTCGAATGAAGGATTTTCGGTAACTTTTTGGAGAAACCATTGGCAGAAATTCACTAGTAATGGAAAGTCTCGAGGAAGTAGAGCCTGAACCCGTTGAATGTAATAGGGATATAATAAATAATCATGAAGAATCCTCCATTCTAGAATATGGGCGATATTCAAATTATTGGCAACTTGCCTCGTACTTATTTCAGGATTTTCGTCAACTGAATTCAAAACAGCTACCTCAATTGCTGGAGTTCTTGCAGTCCGATGTGCTCCCTTCAAGTAACGATTTGGCTCAAAACTTCCTGTTTCACATAACCTTCTGTGGGTGCTTGAAATCGTTCGAGCATTAGACACCATTCTATCTGAGAAGCGCTCTTGATACAGTCGCCTGGCTTCATATGCGTTCCCGTCAGCAAGCCCATACAAGCAATGCATGTCTGCTAATTCGATATTTGTAAAATTAACCATGTTTTTTTTTAATAAACGAGTTTTCTTAACGTAAATAATATCCCGTATCTAGCTGAAGAAGTGTCAAAATTGTTAATGTTGAAAACAACAAAATGTGTTCTTAGCATACTAGATGTTTCTAGCCCACAAGATAATCCTACTACTCTTCAACGGCTGATTTGGCATAGGGACAAGCAAATGAATGCATTTTATTTTCTAACTCAAAAACTGTTCGCAGGACAAAAAAAAAGGCAAAAGACCATTTTTATGAGAATATTAAGGACAATTACAAAAAAATATTTGTTTGGAAAAAAGACAGTGGTGTATCATTATTTTGATCAAAAATATGACAGGGCATGTTAACAGGGACGCCACTGATGAAAATTAAGAAATCCTTTATCATGGAAAAAATGAATTTTTCATGCGTACTTTGCATGTACCAAAATTGAAAAACAATCCATAGCGGTTTCAGAGATATTGGGAAAGAACTGATTTTTTCATTGAATTTCAACATCCTGTATCTCAGAAATAAAGCTGTTGCGGACCTACGTTCATATGAATAATTTTTCTTAAAATCATCCAATGATTATCGCCCTTTAGGATCAGCATTCAATTATGAAACACCTTGTATATTCTACTTAGCTATTGCTCTTGTCCATGTTATATTTTCCAATATCATGTCTTATGGAAACTTTGGAACTACAAATCAATTTGATGATGAACATTCGGATGATTTCATTGTGGAACATGGGTTGGACACGATGCATCAGTGCGCTGGCTCTAGTGATGTTGCTTCGATGAGCGAACTACCACCGTTATCCAATCAATATTGCCACTTTGCTCAGATAGGCCAGAATAATCTGATAATCATCCACACATCAATTAATGTTTATCTTGTCGCACAGCGTATTCATGCTCACACAAACTTTGTAGTCATGGATACGTCGAGACATTGCTTCTTGAATACAATGTTCGCTGAAAAGTTTATTTCAAACTGACAACCACCCAAGAATTCTAGGAAAGTTGTTCACGTCCCAAGGAAATATCAGCATTCTCTCAAATTCGTGCAGTATTACGAAAATTCCGGTGTATATGCGGAGTTCTTCTACAATCTGCTGAAAATTTAATAGGTTATACGATGCAATTCTCATACATAAAGGGAAGCGTGTATAATATGTTGTGAATAATATAGAAATTTGCTGGGAATCAACACCGGCTTGTTACAAGCTTTTATTTCGTTTCATCTGTCCCGGATCTTGCAAGTTAAATTTGACGTACTTCTGTGATTATGGTCCAATTCTATTCAAAATTGGTATGTGGGGGTTTTCGGGGTCGGTGATTATGGATTTTCATTCAAAATTCACAAATTCAAGATGGCGGACGAGTTTTGTAATCATGGTTCAATTTAATTACGGTTACGGGGTCGAAGTTTATGAATGTTTTGTCAAAATTCATGAATTGAAGATGGCGGACTAGTTTTGTAATTATGGTTCCATTCTATTCTGAATTGGTATGTGGAGGTTTTCGGGGTTGGAAATTATGAATTTTTTGTCATTCGGTGAGTTATAGATTGAAAAAATTGTACCTTTTGTATTCGAACCGAAAACTTTGCGCGACAAGCTCTTGAACCGATAACCTACGTCGCACATCCAAAGCAACTATTTTTTACTTCTCACCGTATTTGATTAACAGCTTGTCTTTGAAAAGTTTTTTCATTAATTATTTAATTTATCATTACTGCCTTCTCTCATTGTCAGGAGGTGACTTTTGGAAAGAACCGCACGGGTACTCTTTGAAACAGGTACTACGTAGACGTATGGAGTTGTGATCAAGGGTGCAAGTGCTTGTAAGCTCCATAACTTTTTTTTATCCAGGCTATCAACTTGTTTTTTTCTAAACGATAATTCTGCCAAGACCTATCTGTAATAGTTTCTGACTAATGTCAGTTTATATGTCAAAGTAGAGTCGTGCATAAACCCATAGAAAAAATTCATAATTTCAGAACCATTGAAGATAACTCAACCAACATTTTTTCTGCCGATTCCTCAGGCTTCAGCACATCTTCTGAGATGCAGGCGAACTGCGAGTAGATGTTCTGTCGCCTATTACGATTTTATGAAGAAAGCAAGTGACAATAACTTGACTTTTTCAAATGCAATACCCTTTATTTCATTGCATGTTTCAAGAGCTTTTTGTCGATATAGGGTTTGTGGGGTCTACTTTGTGAAGTTTGGAGAATTTGTCGCAAAATGAGTGATTTTGATGGTTTTCCGAAAGGAAGGGATTCGAGTAGGCCGCTGTCGTAAAATTTGACAGATCCGTGTATTTTCAATAATTGATCACGTCTAATTGTTAATATTGAATATCACTTGAGAATCAATTAATATGGTTATTGGTGAAGCTGACAGAAATCCTTTTTTAGCAAACATAATATACCATGAAGAATATCCAGAGGCAAGAACTCCACGGGTGTATTCATTCCAAGAGTAGGGAGATCGGTTTTAACTCACTGGTGATATGTCTTATAGCAAAAAGGAAATTGTTGGTGGTCGTGTCAATGAGGAAGAGTCGAAAGCGCTTCACAAAACTTATGAAAATATATACTTTATACAAAACAAAAATTTCTGTTTTAGTTTCAAATTATTTTCAGTATCGTTAGAATTTAAAATTCAGCTTGAATGTATCATCAGATTCACTTCAATTAGTTCAATATAAACGATTGAAAACACCCAAAGTCAAATTCTTTTTGAACTCATTCGGGTTCCCACTTTTGATAGTTTGCTATACAATGCCTTCGTTCACTAATAGTATGTAGGATAATTCATAGAAAGGATATTTAATATCATGATATGCTTAAAGAAATTTACTATGTCTGTGTGTGAATAAATATTTAAACAAAAGCTATGCGTTAATATGTTAAGTAGGATTTCATAATATAACAATTACCATAAGTATAACTTGTAGCGGTTATTTATTGTAGGTAAACGCCCCGACTTCAGGAAATATTTTGTGCTTTCTAAACACCTTAAGTAATTTTTCGTCTTTCGGAATATATGATGAAGTCGACGTCAAGAAACAGTAGGATTGCTAGGCGAAAGGCTGACGCAACTAGTATATATAATGACAAAGTACTGTAATTAAATATTTTCTCTGTCTTTAGGATGCTAGGAATCCGTAGAAAAATAGTAGGAATACATTGAATTCAGCTATGATCTGAGTATGTTAATGTCAATAGTTGCATATACATACATAGACATTTCAATCGAAAATTCAATTCCTTTTTTTTCATCTGTTAATGATAGTTGAGAACATCTGATCCACCCTGTATATTGAAATCACCGAAATGAGCTGTAAAAATGCACTCATATAGGTTGAATGAAAAAATGTCGCACATAACTTCTAACGCAGCCTTTATATATCAGCTCTACTAAAAACTATTTCCTGGACCTTGAGAACACCTATACGAAATTGCATTTTTTTCATTGCTTTATTTGACGTCGGCCTATTTCTGCGACCACGGCTAAACAACGACGACAGTGAGCACCACCCGGAAATTTTGCGAATACGCTGTTTTTTCAGAGGTAGGGTTTTTTAACGAGCTCAACATCTATGAACTCGGGGCCGCCATCTTAACGTCCCCTCCAGAGGACGGCATATCTATCGTCTTATCTCGTGCTCATTGATAAGACGCCTGCACCTGAGAATATGCTACTACGCTACAGTTATTACGGCATTTTAACGCGCACATTCCTCGTCAGGTGGTCACGCATCCAAGTACCAAACGCGCCAGATGTTGCTTGACTCAGATATCGATAAGACTCTCGTACGAAATTGCATTCGAATATAATACATACATACACGTCTGACTCACTCTGTACATAAAAAAACACACCATACCAGAAGGTATTTCTTTGTGTCTGTAGGAATGTGACTAATTGCTTTCAAATTGGTTGGATAGTTTCTGAAAAAATCGTGAACACATGGACATACAGATAAAAATCGGATCTGCTTTTTCAAATTTTTCAAAAACGGTGATTTTTCCAGACATTTCCACATCACTGACGTTTTTTTCTAGAATGTGGAATCTATCTGTTCAGATTGGTGGTGTTTCAAAATATCACCAAACTCTTGTTGGATTTCCCATCAACTGAATGAAGGACTACGAATAATTCAGGCTTTGAATCCAATCTCTTTCACAGTGTAATAGGTTTGGTTTGAACTTCAGATAACTTAACCTTTGATCAGTTTGGAAATAGATTCCGTCCATTGAATGGGCGAATCCACATCCTGATCTGACCTGATTAATTTATCCAGATCCTAGACGGAGTCTATGCTACTAGCTCTGAAGAAGGATTTCCAGATTAATCATAAATTATGCGCTTTCCAAATATGTGGATGTTCATGGACTGAAATATCCCAGAAGTAGTATATGGATTCCCTTCCATTCAACAAAACGCCTTCACGGCAGAATATCTGCAGGAACACAATTCCAGAAATAAAAAGAACTTGACTTCATAAACACCAGAGTATGTTCATAACATTTTTCCCCTAGTGGTGTTTTCAAACATAACTTCAACATGCTAATTTTCGTTGAAGAAAACTTTATACTCAAACATATTTTTCGAAGATGCTCTATCTATATCAGTTTACTGCCATCCTGAAAACAAATGCCGCTGAATTTGATATTGTTATTTCATTGGACTCGTAGCAGGCAAATTCACCTTTCTCTGAGCAAAAATGCTGTTAAATTTTTCAATATATTCGAAACATAACATTTGATTTAGCTGTATGTGGAAAAGTAGTTGTCGTTCGTTCTTTCGTTCGTTCGTTCGTACGTTCGTTCGTTCGTTCGTTCGTTCGTTCGTTCGTTCGTTCGTTCGTTCGTTCGTTCGTTCGTTCGTTCGTTCGTTCGTTCGTTCGTTCGTTCGTTCGTTCGTTCGTTCGTTCGTTCGTTCGTTCGTTCGTTCGTTCGTTCGTTCGTTCGTTCGTTCGTTCGTTCGTTCGTTCGTTCGTTCGTTCGTTCGTTCGTTCGTTCGTTCGTTCGTTCGTTCGTTCGTTCGTTCGTTCGTTCGTTCGTTCGTTCGTTCGTTCGTTCGTTCGTTCGTTCGTTCGTTCGTTCGTTCGTTCGTTCGTTCGTTCGTTCGTTCGTTCGTTCGTTCGTTCGTTCGTTCGTTCGTTCGTTCGTTCGTTCGTTCGTTCGTTCGTTCGTTCGTTCGTTCGTTCGTTCGTTCGTTCGTTCGTTCGTTCGTTCGTTCGTTCGTTCGTTCGTTCGTTCGTTCGTTCGTTCGTTCGTTCGTTCGTTCGTTCGTTCGTTCGTTCGTTCGTTCGTTCGTTCGTTCGTTCGTTCGTTCGTTCGTTCGTCCGAATAAATTGAAATTTGGCAGGTATTCATAACTCCGGTGCCAATGCATTATGAAATTTTTGTTAGAGAAAAAAACAAAATGGCGGATCCAAGATGGCGGACAAGATTTGTAATAATGCTCCGATTTGATTCAAAATTGGTATGAAGGGGTTTTCGGGGTCGGAGATTATGGAGGTTTTGCAAAATTCATAAGTTCAAAATGGCGGCCCCAAGATAGAGGACGAGTTTTGTGATTATGGTCCAATTGGTTCAAATTGGTATGGGGGGTTTTCAAGGTCGGAGATTATGAATTTTTGCGAATTATAATTCAATGACGCCAGATGAACGATTTTTGTGATTATGGTCCGATTTCGAATTTTTTGTCAAAATATATAAATTCAATATGGCGGCCCCAAGATAGAGGACGAGTTTTCTGACTATGGTCATATGTTATTCAAAATTGGGATTTGGGGGTTTTCAGGTTAGGAAAGTATGAATTTTTTGTCGAAATTTATAAATTCAAAATGACGACGTCAGGATGGTGAACGAGTTTTGTGATTATGGTCGGGATCCATTCAAAATTGGTGTGCGGGAGTTTTGCAGTGAAGAGATCTTGTAATTAATAACGATGCTCCATTAGAAATGAACAGATCAAGGTGAACTTACCAACATGCAAAAAATAAAATAACTAATAAAAAACCTTTTAGAAGACAAACTTTCATTCTTTCCGTGTTCTTAAACGTACAAAATAAGTTTGAGTCTTCGCTGACAATGATTTGATTGATTTTTGTTGCATTATTTGGTTTCAAAAAGCTTGTCGCGCGAATTGTAATTAAATTAATACTTGGACAAGTTGTTATCTACCAACCAATCATTGTTCAATGAGATTAATAGGTACCTTCTTGTAGGCACACTTCGCGCAACAAGGTTCTCAAAACCAAATAATTCAACAAAAAATAATTAAATCATTGTCAGCGATGACTTGAAGTTATTTTATACGTTTTAGTACACGGCTCAAATAAGAGCTTGTCTTGAAAAGGTTTTTTATTAGTTATTTCATTATACATTCTAACTCAAATATAGTGATTCACCTGAAATAATACTGGTCTAGCCAAAAATAAGAATTGGTGTTTCCTTTCATTTTTGTTTAATTAATTGCTCCGAAATATCCGCAAATGAAATATTTGTTGATTTTTTGAGCCATGACACACATTCATGTCGGAGATAGCTCCTACCATCAGGTGGATCTATCACTAAAATAAAGGCAAGGTGTTCGATTTCAATAATTTCGTAGAGGACGTGCAGAAAGTTCAAGAATCAAATACAGTAGTGGAAGTAATGTCCCATTGAGACTTTTACAAAGGAAAATATATTAAATCTGACGCGAAAGTGCAAAAAACAAGAACAAATATTATATTTATCTATATTATCCAAATGAAAGCAGCCCGTGGACTTTTTTTCACATTCTGAATCGTCACTTACAGGTTGATTTGAAAAATTGACTTTTTATGGAAGAAGGCAATGAAAAATAGCGGTATTTCGTCACAATCCGTACCACACCGTACTGAACCTAGAGGTTCTTCCAAATAAAAGAAGGACGCCACTTTGAAAAATTCAAGTAACATTACGAGAAGATCTGAAGAAGAATATCGACAAAGATTACAAAAATAACATCAAAAGAAACTGAAGATAGAATGACTCCAGTTTTTAATCATATATGTCTGAAAAAAAAACCAATCTGTCTTGGTACCTATAAACCTCAATGGAAATGATTGTAAAAACCACGGTAATATGTCTCGGCCTTCTTCGGATGATTTTTAGAGTAACCAGACTGCATGTCCCATTTCGAATGAATTTTCCGACAACAATATCGATATATCATTCATATCAGAAAAACATATACATGATACTATCATAGGACTAGACGAGAAAAAGGGACCGGGCCTTCAGTTTTTCAAAAATCATATCATTTTGTATCTACTTTACAATGAATCTCTAGCATCCGGAAAATTCCCCTCCGCATGGAAGGTAGCACAAGTCATACCAATTGTCAAATCAGGAAAACGTACAAGTGCCAGCAATTGTAGGCCTATCTTCTTGTTGAATATAGTCGGTGAGATTTTCGAGTCCATCATCACGAAATAATATTTTTTTTCTCATACCTAACAGTCAATCAGCATGGTTTCTTAAAAAAGGGGTATAGTCTAGTCGAGAAGTGAGTTTCCTGCGAAAACTAGTTCCCAGTCTCCAAAAAATATGAGCAATAGCTATTCTATTTGGGATGCAATTCTGAGAAAGACATTTTTTTTTGCATACTCAAATTGCTATGGTAATTCACAAAAAACAAAAAAGGGGTTTAGTTTTTTGGAAATAATTCAAAAACAATAAGCGATAGCAAAAATCGGAAATTTCCAATGAAAAAGTTTCAATTCATGGAACCCTATCTCCGTTATTCATAATCTCAATTTGACGCTGAAAATAGGGCTCCGTGAGAACGCTACGTCATGCGCGCGCCATCTCTCAAAAGAGTACACCACATAAAATATTTTGTTTATATTATTAAGTATCAATTTGAATTTTTTAATAATATATGGTGTACTTCAAACACTTGGAAAAAAGGTCCTGTTGGAAAGGAAAATTAAATGAATTTTTCAACAAGTTAGGAATTTGATAATTAGTCCTTATTATTCGGGCCTCGGTTTTCATGAAAAACGGCATAAATGTTTAAATAAAATCTCTAAAAATTCTTCGGTCCTTGGAGTCCTTTATATATATATGTATATATATATATATTTATGTATATATATATATATATATAAATATACATTTATAGATACTCAACATGATCAAGTTATGAAAGTTTTTAAAAGTTGTTTATTTCGTTTATTATATATAATTTTTTATAATTAACAAAAAAATTAAATTAAAAATATATTTTTTGTACCGATGTTTTGCTATTGATGTTTTTGCTTCAAACGAAGGCATTTAATAACATTCGAAAAAAAATATTCAGGGCATTTGTTCAATATTTAAAAAAAAAAAAATGTTGTCATTTTGTTGACTAGTGAATATAATGATTTCTTCAAACCGATGTTTTTCCTAAAGAAACTCTCATTGTTTATAACAGTTTTTTTTATATTTCCATTATTTAAATAATTAGTAAGATTTTTTTTCCTAAAAATCATAATTGCCATTTTCCAATAAAAACAAATAAAAAAAAACAAAAAAATGTTATTGTTTATTAAGTCAACAATTTGTTATAGACAAATTACAAATCTCATTATTATTTTTTCTGAAAACACCAAAGATTACAAAAACAACCATATGTAACAAAGTGTCGAAAACATTTTTATACCGTAATTTTTTTAAAATCTAAAACGAATTTTAAAAAAATTTTTGGTTGCTTATGGTTGTTTTTGTAATTTTTAGATGTTTCTGGAAAAAATATGAGATTTGGAATTTGGTTATAAAAAATTGTTAACTAAATAAACAATTAAATTTTTAATAACTTTTTTTTCTTTTTTGTTATTCTATCGAGAAATGCCAATTATTATTTCTGGAGGATTTTTTTTTTCAAATACTTATTTAAAGAATGGACATATAAAAAAACAAATATAAACAATAGGTTTTTTTTTTAAATTGGTATATTCTCTAGACAACAAAATGACATATTTTTTTTCGAATAGCAAGTGATACAATTTGTTTATAAACAATTCATAAACAAATTTTCTAAATTTTTTTTTTCGAATGTTATTGACTGCCTTTGTTCGATGCAAAAACAGCAATAGCAAAACATATGGATGAAAAAAAAAATCTAATGAATTACAATGGTTAAAGAACGAAAAAAAAAAATTGGAAACAAATTTTGGGTAGCGCCTGCCTAATTTGAGGTGACCTACTCAGAAAAAAAAAATGTGATTGCCAAATGCAATGAACATTTAACTCGACATTTGAATTAGGTAGAATGTTGAACTGATTGTGTGGAAAGTGTAATTGCAGGTTACCTGAGATAGATACTATAGAACTAACCTTGTTATATCCAAACTGGTGATGAAGTCAGAACTAGCTGGCTTTATACTCTGCTTTGAGGCACTTATCATAATTGTCACTTGTAAGAAACAAACAACAAAAATGTATTGAAAAGGGAAACATTCGCAATTGAATATTGAATATTGAAAATTAATATCACGACCATTGTAGTGATTAAGACATTCAGAATACGTGAACTGAACACTGTTGCCAAGCAAGATTCTCGCATGCACATTTACGAAGCAGTCAAATTTTTTTTTTTTTCAATTTTGAATTTTTTATTAACTTCAAAAAATTATACTAAACAAAATTAAAGAATTTTGAGAACTTTCATAACGTGATCCTGTTAATTTAACCCAGTAAGTAATAAACTACTGTTTTTTTCCAACGGGACATTGTTCATTCAAGTGTTGAAAACACACCATGATTCATTCAAATTTTCTGAATGATATTCATTACTATACAGAAATTATTCTATGTGGTGTACTTATTTGTATTATGAAGTCATCCATTTGTATTATGAAGTCATTTATGATACTTGCTACAGCTTAGTATGGAAGCTGTTCGAAGGTTAATGTAGTTTATATTCAGTTTGTGTGTATGTGTTTTTATTTGTATTATGAAGTCATCTATGATACATGCAACAGCTCACTATGGAAGCTGTTCGAAGGTTAATGGAGTTCATATTTAGTTTGTGTGTATGTGCATATTCTCTCAGTAGGGTTGGAAAGCAGCTTTATAGCTGAACCCCGCCCTTTCATTATTATTGTAATGTTAATGAACGAAATACTATTGGAAGGTTAATGACTGAATAAGAATAAAGACATATTATTATTATTATTATTACTTTCTTTAGAGACGCATGCCGTAGCGATCACGCGGAGCCCTATTTTCAGCGTTAAATTGAAATTATAAATAAAGGAGATAGAGTTCTGGTAGTTTTTGAGTTATGCCCAAAAAACTAAACCCCATTTTTTTTGTTAATTTTTGTTGATTTTCAGAATTGCATCCCGAATCGGATGAGCTATTGCTCAATTTTTTTCAAGGCTTGGAACTAGTTTTCGCAGGAAACTTACTTGGTACCATTTGTATAAAATATATGACAATATGAAACACAAACCCTCAAGGTGTGCATTGTATACCGATTTCTCGAAGGCTTTTGATAAAGTATATCACCCTACTCTGCTAGTATGCTTTCGAACTTCGGTGTGCACGGAAACCTGTTGAGACTCCTAAAATCGTATATAACTGACCGATATCAATTTGTGGCTTTCAATAATGTAAGGTCTAATAACTATTCAATTACATCCGGAGTCCCACAGGGCTCATATTTGGGCCCCATCTCATTTAGTATATTTGTGGGTGATGTTGAAGACTGCTTCGTATATAATATGTGATGACCTAGAAGTTTATTGAAAAATTCAAAAAAGCTCCTACCACATCCAGAAGATCTTGACAGACTCCAAAATTATTGTAACGCGAACAGACTATTCACCATTACGAAGAAGTGTTACTACATCTTGTTTTCCAGACCAATAGCACCTCTTAGTGGAAATCTGTTTATTAACAACCAGGCAATATCAACATCAGAAAATTGGCATCATACTAGATAAAAAATAACATTCAAAACCCATATCAATGCAATTATCAGGAAGGCACTTCGTACCCTAGGATTCTTTCTATGAAACATCAAATAATTTCGATAACACTTATACGTGATAGTGCTTTCGAAGTCATTAGTAAGGCCTATCTTGGATTACTGCTCTATTATCTGGAACCCATCATACGATAAATATATCAACAAAATTGAACACATCTAAAAAACACTGGTTGATAATCTCAACTCTAGGTTCTTCCAATATTGTCATTATCTCAGCTATGAAACGAACCTGAATTTTTATAAATTAGAAAATCTTTTCATCATATTTATATACATATATATATATATATATATAAATATATATATATTTATATATATATATATATATATATATATATATATTGTTATGTATTATGAGAATATAACAAATTATTTTGTTATTATTTTGCCCCACGTTTTGGGTGCCAATTGTTATGTATTGATAAATTGTAAATATAAATTGTTGTTATAAAATGAATATCGCTAATAATTTCCACTCTTCGTTGTGAGCCAAATTGTTATGATATAGATAGTATTTTCGCCCTGTTTAATATGTTTTGTGGTGTAATAATAATTGCTAGCTAACGTCACAGTTCTCTCGTCACGTTGCTGCCAATTGTTATCATTTTTCTTACCATGACTAAACTCAGTTGGTACTCCTCTCGTCTCAGATAGCCGGTTCAGGCAATTGAGCCACTAACCACTGCTTGATGTCAAGTCTGTGTTTATTTGCTGATAATTGTGGAAAACAAAACGACAAAGTATCAAAAAGCAATTATTTCCATTATTCAGGAAAACTTAATTTTACCTGGCCTACGATAGATAACTCACTCTAAGGTGAATCTACAAATATTCATGGACAATCATGAGAAACAGGTTATGGATAAATAGACACAACCTCACTTTTACCTGGACAGTGAAAATTGCTTTAATAGTTCAAAATGAAATGAAATAAAAGTTCTTCTGATGGGATATGAGTTATTAGTGAAATTGTTCAGTTCGTGACGTGTACTAGGAAAGTTTATACCTGTCGCTGGAACTGTCGCTGTTCAATATACACCCAGAATTTGGATTCTCTCTCAATCCAATGCTCTCAGGAACTCCAATACCAAAAGAAGGAACCAAACAAATTTTGCAATCAGCTTTGGAATATTTGTATATGGTGTACAAATAAGGTAATGTTGATTTCCTGCTCATAATGTTGAAATTATTGAATTTTTCTTTCTCCCAAATAAAACGTGGCATTCATTTTCAATTTATTTTCGATCTCCTCATGGCTTTGTTTTCCGTTACTTGGATACAATCTTTTCCTCATTCCTTTTGATTTGAATTTTTAAATTCGCGCACTATGTTCTCACATTTTCACTGTTTGGGTTTATTTGTCAAAACTTATGAATGAATCTATTTTTCCTTTCTTACAGACTATTTACAATATTCAATCATAATTGTCTATGACACTTTTCCGTTCTTATTTTCTCACAATTTCAAATCTTACATTTGACCATACTGTTCCCTGATTGGCTATTGTCATCAAGAAGTTTGTTTTTCTCTCATTGGCTATTTTCAGTTACATACAATTTCATATAGTGTATGTTTCAAGCTTATAATTCTGTTTATCACATTTTATTCAGGATGATTTTGTGAATCTAGACCTTTCTTGTTGTCTTTTGAATAATTATGGGTTGTAATCATTATGACAGTGTATGAAATTGATTGTATTATAGTATTTGAATATTTTTATCTATTCATATTATACAGAGGCTTAATAAAGGAAATGAAAACTAAACTATGTAAAAACTAAACTGAAAACAAAATTATGTAAAAACAATCTCTTGAAACTAATATCTATTAAGTTATTATTCTTTTTGTAGGTTTCTTCCTTTTATTATATATAACTGGTTTTTCATAACATAACAACATTCCTAAATTTATATTCAATAATTTTCTACTAGTTAGGAAATTTTGAATATCAATTTCTTTATTTACAGTTATTGAATCTACATCAACTAATACTATTTTTCTACTTTCAGAAAACTACCTATGCTGGATTTCCCACCAGTTCAAGGAAAAAAAAACAAATTCTACAACGATAACTATTATTTACGACTACTAGTAATATGTTTTATATTTGTAAACATTCTCAATATGGAATATTCCTCTCAATTTTCTTGTCTGAGGATGTATTAACCTATAGCTATTTATAGCATTTTCATTATCAACCTCATAGGGTCCTTCAAATGGCATTAAAATTTTGCACAAATACCTAATCTTTTATTTGGTATTCTAAATGCTTTTATAATGACTAATTCTCCCTTCCTAAACTTTGTCTTTTTAGTTCCTCTTTTATTTTCCTTTTTTATATATTTATCAGCATTTCTTTTAATTCTTATATTTATTTTATATATTATTTCTTGCATATCTCTTTCATTCATAATCCATTCTCTTTCAGGCATTCTTCCTGTCATAATGTATATAGGACATTCTTTCGTAATAGTCTAGGTACTTCATTGAAATATTTTTCTATCATCTCTAAGTTTTCATCCCATGTTTTATGATTTTGCTGCGATGTCAATCTCAAATATTTTATTACCTCCTGTATATATCTTTCTGTTGGGTTTGATGCTGGATGTCTAATACTAGTAAAATTTAATTGTATTCCCACACTCTGTGAAAAATTCTTCATTTGCTCATTAGTAAAATATGTAGCATTGTCTTAAATAATTTGTTCAGGTTCACCTACTTCTACTATGAATTTTGTTGAAAGATTTTTAACAGTTTTCAAATTAGTCCTTTTTGTAGAGTATATTTTAATAAATTTTGAAAAATGATCCACTATCACAAATATATGTTTATTATTGTTGTAAGTTGGTATCAAATTACTAACAAAATCTATTGATATTATTTGTAAAGGTTTTGTTGTAATAATACTTTTTGTTTCATTTTTATTAATTTTATTTTTATGTTTACTTGATTGACAAACTTGACATATGGCTACGATTTTTTTAGTTAATTCCAAATCTTGTGAACTTATGAAGTTTTCTCTAAAGATTAACCAAACTTTTCTAATCCCTATATGTATGTATTTCTGATGTATATATGTAATCACCTGTTCTGCCAATTCCTTTGTGATAACGTATAGTTCTTCATCATTTACTATTTTTATTATTATACCATTTTTGTTTATTGTTCCTCTTTTTTCTTTATTTGTTAATTTGTACTGATCTTGCCTAATTTAATTGTCAGAAAACAAACCTATATTATCTTTAAAAAACATTCATCCCTATTTTTACCTGTCTAGGAGTATGTGTTTTTCCCATCTCCATTCTTGTTGAAGTGTCTGTGATGAAATTCTGTTTTCCTGGTATATGCCTAATTTCAAATTTATATTCTTGCAGTAATAATGCCCATCTATGTACCCTATTACTTGCATATTTGCAATTTACAATTGACATAAGTGCTTCATGATCAGTTTCAATATAGAATTTTGCCCCTAGTAAATAAAATCTTAATTTAGTGATACAAAATATAACACTTGCCAGTTCTAATTCTGTAACAGTATAATTTCTTCATGTTTTTTAGTAATTCTAGAAACAAAAGATATTGGAACTTCTTTTCCATTTTGTATTTGTATCAAAACTCCTGCAAATCTTGACATAGATGCATCAGTTCTCAATATAAAAGGTTCATCATAATTTGGATGAAATATTTTTAAATTTTGAATAAATATGTCCTTCAATTCGGAAAATGCTTTTTCCTGTTCGTCTTCCCATTTCCACTTGACATTCTTTTTTAAAAGTAATATTAAAGGTAATTCTTTATTGCCTAAGTCTGTAATTAATTTTTTTAAATAGTTTAATATTCCCAAAAATCCTCTAAGAGTTTTAAATTATATGGCCTGACAGACTCTCTTATGGTTTTAATTCTTCCAGGATCCATTTCTACACCTTTTTCATTCATTTTGTAACCTAGATAACTAATTTCCTGCTGAAAAAATTCACATTTATCTATATTTATTTTAAGCCCTGCTTCATCTAATATGGGAATTTTTTTTTTCAAATGTTCTTTATGCATTGTTCATTTCAGAATATATTAATATGTCATCAATGTAATGTAAAGCAAAATTTTCATACTTGTCAAGTATTTTATGTAATACTCGTTCTAAAGCTGGACAAGCCGATTGTAAACCATATGGAACAACACAAAATCTATATACAACACCTTCTATAGAAAAACCCGTATAATTTCTAGAATTTTCATGTAGTGGTATTAACCAAAAACTGTGTTTCAAATCTATTTTAGAAAATATTTTTGCATTTGTGATTTTACCAAAAATAGTTTCTATATTTAAAGGAGATTCATATTGTGGAATTGTTATTTTATTTAGTTCTCTAGCATCTAAGCATAATCTAAGCGCACCATTCTTTTTTACAACTACTACGATAGGGTTGATGTAATTACTGTTACTTCTTTCTATTATACCTTGTTTTACCATTTTCTCTTATTCATCTTTAACTTGTTCTCTGTACTTATAAGGAATTGGATAGTTTTTTTATTTGAATTTTTCTGTTCCTTTTACTTCATATTGTGTACATACTCTTTTGCAACTCTTGATTCATACATAATCAACTTATTATATTTATTTAATAATTCATCAATATACCTTTTATATTTATAATTACATTTATATTTCATTTCATTTATTTCATCTTTATCTTCATCATAATTATTTTCATATCTCTCATTCATACCTTTTGTACACAATTTTTTTTTATTTTCACTTATTTCAGTTTTTTCTTAATAAAATTCAAAACATTTTCCATCCATTTCCAATTTTTTTTTATAATAGTCAATCTTGGCTTTTACTTTCTCCAATTGATCAGTACCTATAATCACATCAAACTCCATATCTTTAACTACTAATAGTTGTAATTCAATATTCCTCCCATCAATCTCCAATTATAAATTTACATATTGATTTGATTACGCTAGTTTTTTACCATTTATACCCACTAAATTTGTTTTTGGCATCTTTACTAGAATATTTTTATCTTTCATGAAATCTTCTAAACAATTTTCTTCAATCAAAGATGCTTCAGACCCTGTGTCAATTAATATTTTTATTATTTTATTTCCTATTTTTCCTTTTAAAATTATTAATCCTATATTTTGTTCATTTTCCATATTTTCATCTTTCATTATAAATTCTATTGGGTGTTGGTAATTTGTGTTTTCCAGCCTAACATATGGTTTTCCTAGCAAACATTTTGTTCTGTCTGACTAGTTGTGGGAACATTTATTTGATTGATTTCCCCACTTGAAGAAACTTGTCCCTCTCTTTCATGCAAATTTTCAGCACTTTGACATCTCCTATTTAAATATACCCGTCTTGTATTGTCGTTTGTTTGATTGTTATTTATACCAGCATTTTGTGGTTGTCTGTTATAATAAGTCCTTTGTCCTTGATATTGTTGAGGGTAATTCTGATTATTATTATTGTCATTGAAATTTTGAGTTCTTTGATAACCTTGATTTTGGTTATTTTGTCTATTGTAATTCCTATTCCTATCATAATTATTGTTATTAAAATATCTATTATTTCTATTATTATTTTGGTTCATAAACCTATTATTCTGATTGTTTACATTTCTATAATTATTTTGATTACTTCTTTGATAATCATTGCTGTTATATTGTGAATTCCTTTGTTGGTTATTGTTATCTCAACTTCTATACGATAAAGTCCTCTCCAATCTCAATAAATATTGACTAAGTCTCTCTATAGTTTTAATCTCATGCATGTTTATAACTTCAAACATTGCTTGTTTAAAATGCCTACTGATGTTACCTACTATTTCTTCCTCTCTCATAACCGGATCTAAATACTGTGCCATTGCAAACATTTGGATTGCATAATTATTGTAATTCATACTTCTAATACTTAATTGTGCATATTCCCCCCAACATTGTTTTAAAAATGAATTTTAAAATTTGAAAAAATTTTTTCATTCATTTATATGTCTAGTTTTATTTTTTATTATTTTAATAAAAGTGATTGGATGTAATTTTTTTATGTTACCCTCAAATTTATTATTTATTTGTATTCCATAACAATTATTGATGATTCTACTCTCTAAATTATTGTCTGTTCTTCTTAATTCTAATAATTTTATCTTTTCTTCTACTTTTTTATCAAGAGTACTCATTTCATTTTTAACTCTTTCTTGTTTACTATTATATCTAATTTCATGTCTTTTATTTTCCATCCTGCCTTTCTACATGATTATTTATAGTGGATACTTCTTGTGTTATTGCCACATAAAATTCCTCATTTTGCTGTCCTATTTTTGTTTCTAATTGTTTATGAGCTTCCAACAATTCCTTTTTACTTTGTTGAGATTCAGTTTGAATTTTGTTTTCTATACTTTCCATATTTTTTTTCATATCTTTATATTTTTTCTCACTTTTTCTTTCATTCTTTTTTCCTTCTTTTTCTTTCATTTTTTTTTTAACTTTTTTTTTTTCCCTTTTTTTCCATCATTCATTCTTTCTATTTGCTCTTTCATTTCATTTTTCATACTTCCCATATTTTCATTCATTTTCTCTGTTTTTTCTGAGTTTTCTTTTATTTCATTTTTCAATTCATATTTCATACTTGCCATTTTTTCTTCCAACCTTGCTGAATTTTTTTCTGACTTTTATCATTCTTTCATTTTTTCATCCATACCTTTCATGTATTCCATCATTTTCTGAAAATGACTCTCTGTCAAACATTTGTGTACTCTCACTTTTTATTTCTATCTCTCTCACATTACTACTCTCTCCTTGTTCCTGATCACCTCTCTCTTCATCTTCTGCACCTTCTTCCAAACCAACTTTCTTACCATCTCTTAAATCCATTTTTTATTCACCAATATTTAGCCATACACGTTGAAATGCCAATTGCTAATGTTCGCACAGTGTTGCGATAAATATTAGGAAATAATATATTTCCCTTACTTGCCCTTACTTTGCCTTGAAATGATATATTGCCTTTACTTGCCTTGGAATGATATATTGCCCTTACTTGCCACTACGTTGCGGCGCCAATTGTAATGAAATGAGAATATATCAAATTATTTTGTTATTATTTCGCCCCACGTTTTGGGTGCCAATTGTTATCTATTGATAAATTGTAAATATAAATTGTTGTTATAAAATGAAGATTGCTAATAATTTCCACTCTACGTTGTGAGCCAAATTGTTATGATATAGATAAGTATTTTCGTCCTGTATAATATGTTTTGTGATGTAATAATAGTTGCTAGCTAACGTCACAGTTCTCTCGTCACGTTGCTGCCAATTGTTATAATTTTTCTTACCATGACTAAACTCAGTTGGTACTCCTCTCGTCTCAGATAGCCGGTTCAGGCAATTGAGCCACTAACCACTGCTTGATGTCAAGTCTGTGTTTATTTGCTGATAATTGTGGAAAACAAAACGACAAAGTATCAAAAAGCAATAATTTCCTTTATTCAGGAAAACTTAATTTTACCTGGCCTACGATAGATAACTTACTCTAAGGTGAATCTATAAATATTCATGGATAATCATGGGAAACAGGTCATGGATAAATAGACACAACCTCACTTTTACCTGGACAGTGAAAATTTCTTCAATAGTTCAAAATCAAATGAAATAAAAGTTCTTCCGATGGGATATGAGTTATTAGTGAAATTGTTCAGTTCGTGACGTGCACTAGGGAAGTTTATACCTGCGCTGGAACTGTCGCTGTTCAATATACACCCAGAATTTGGATTCTCTCTCAATCCAATGCTCTCAGGAACTCCAATACCAAAAGAAGGAACCAAACAAATTCTGCAATCAGCTTTGGAATATTTGTATATGGTGTACAAATAAGGTAATGTTGATTTTCTGCTTATAATGTTGAAATTATTGAATTTTTTTTTCTCCCAAATAAAACGTGGCATTCATTTTCAATTTATTTTCGATCACCTCATGGATTTGTTTTCCGTTACTTGGATACCATCTTTTCCTCATTCCTTTTGATTTGAATTTTTGAATTCGCGCACTATATTCTAACATTTCCACTGTTTGGGTTTATTTGTCAAAACTTATGGATGAATCTATTTTTCCTTTCTTACAGACTATTTACAATATTCAATCATAATTGTCTCTGACACTTTTCCGTTCTTATTTTCTCACAATTTCAAATCTTACATTTGACCATACTGTTCCCTGATTGGCTATTGTCATCAAGAAGTTTGTTGTTCTCCCATTGGCTATTTTTAGTTACATACAATTTCATATACTGTATGTTTCAAGCTTATAATTTTGTTTATCACATTTTATTCAGGATGATTTTGTAAATCTAGACCTTTCTTGTTGTCTTTGGAATAATTATGGGTTGTAATCATTATGACAGTGTATGAAATTGATTGTTTCATAGTATTTGAATATTTTTATATATTCATATTATACAGAGGCTTAATAAAGGAAATAGAACTCCAAAATTATGTAAAAACAATCTCTTGAAACTAATATCTATTAAGTAATTATTCTTTTCGTAGGTTTTTTCCTTTTAATATATATAACTGGTTTTTCATAACATAACAATATATATATATAATGTTTATATATACATTCCCACTGTTTTTCTAGTTGAATGTGTCAGTCTGTTACCATATGTTAGGTATTTAAAAACTCTTCATATTGATAATATTTTATAGTGCGTTAACGCATCACTGGTAACCCCTGCTTTCATTTTTGGCGATACTGTACAAAACATGATGAATGTAAATGTACGTTACATTTATTACAAATATAAATTGTGTAGATTTTAAGTGTGGAAAGTGATATTATCTTACTGTTATTAGATGGTTAATCAACTTAATGTGGAAGCCAGAATAAATCGAGTTCAAGGAATACTTGCTTTTCTCAACCCCCAAACCACCACTGTCCTGAGCTCACCTAACCTGACCCTGAGAGTCTCATCATAGGGTATATGTACATATTTCCGTTCTTTTCTTTTATAGCGTTTAACATTTTGGATGGGATTTACACTATAAACATTACTTGCCACCGTAACATCCGAGTTATCGTGCCCACGGAATATAGAAACTTTCGATTCAGATTCATATGGTGAAATATAGGGTCCGCGGTTTTTTTACTCAATGATTTAGAATTTTCAATTGGACACTTATTTTTTCTATTTTGTCGGATAGTATCGGTGGCAAAGTAATTATTATTTTTCAGATGTACTAAGACTTTGAAAAATGAAAAAAAGTGGTAGAAAAAAAATTGGTGACTCACTGGCTTATCCATAACAGAAAGTATACTCATGACAACGTCATCGCCAAGTCCAAAGCTAGCATGAGTTTTATTTGGATTCTAAATACCACTATATGGAAATGAATAAAATAGGTATCCATCAGATGAACAAAGCCACCATAGTTTGAATCCAAACCGAACTGGCTTACCCTTTGAAAACATTTTGCAAGAATGGCGTCCAAAATAAGTTAGGTACCATTTTTACTATGGATAGGTTGAATGAAAATATTCCAAACTGCATATTTTTTGTTTTTATTTCATAAAAAAAAGACTAACTTTCGAAAATTCATCATTTTTATCCAACAGATTATTGTCAGATAAATGTAAGTTCTGCTTTATGAATTGAAATCTATTACGACCCATACATTTCTTTATAAGGTCAATTGTTTTGTCTTCATCAGTAGACCAATAATGCTGAATATGTGGTAATGAATGGCAACCATAGAAAAGAAAAACTCCTATTAAATTCAAAAGTTCGTGTTTTGATAATGAGAATTCATGGCGGTTATTGTCTTGGACATATTCCACCGAAAAATTCAAAATCAAGTCACTTCGTCATCAAAAAACATGAAAAATAGTTCAAAGGGAGTTTTTTCCGAGAGTCTATTTTTTATTTCCTCGCATGATCGAAATTCATCGGAAATAGATGTGTGAGTATATTCAATCTGAACTTTTTTTCATTTGACTGTAAAAGCAAGCTTGTTATTTGCAAAAAGCCTACGTTTTCTTTTGGATTGTAATGTTTCATCATCTGATGAGTCCCATTCAGGTTCAGTAGTCAACAAAGTACAGGACTGGTCAAGGACCTCTGTATATTCCGGTACATGCGATTCGAATGTTCCAACTCTATCAGTTGGTTCCTCAAACTCTTGTAGATTGCGGTCATCGTTCATATCTTTCTCATCGGTCAAAGTATCCTCGGCGGGTGGAATATAAACAGCATCAATATGTTCTGTAAATAAATATTTCAAGTAATTTTCAGCATAAATTTGCGAAGAACGAAGAACAATATTGCATCTTCGAAATATATAAATACGTGAATTTATACGAGTAATACTTACGACTTTCATCATTATTCTTCAATTCCGTCACAATCCTTCCAAAGCCGCTTCTAATTCTTTTTGAGTCAAATACCTTGAAAACGGCATATTTTACAGATTGTATTTGAATTCCACGTGAACTGCACAAGAAGAAAAGGATGACTAAACAACACACTAATCGGTGATGTTTACTCTAAATACGTTAACTTGTCGAAACTTGCAATAAATACATTGTTTTTGTTTCACAGATAAAACCAGTGGTGCGTTCACGCACCAGTAATTATTTACAGAAACTGAACGATAATCTCTAGGATATTTCAAATATATTTCATTTAACATGTAATCTACATATTATATACTTACCAAAAATTGCAATAATTTTCAAGAATAAAATACTTGCTGTTTTGAATTCACTTCAACTTTTGACACACGGTCTTTTGAGGAAAAGATGAAGAAAACATACCAAGTAAAGTTCTATGTGAAAAATAATTTAGGTTTAGTTATTTTATGTAATATTAAATCTTTCTGTAATATATTTTTGTCAGAATTATTTGTTATGTCTTATGTGCCCCAAAATTCTATTTCATGTTTTTTTCCGAGTGGTTCGTTTACGCAACAGTATTTTCTTCGTTTTTTTAATATTTTTTACACATGGAATGTATTTTCAACTTTAACAAAATGAACATATTTAAACAAAAATGTACGTTTCCTAATTTTTCCGATACTTGGCTTGATTTCACTCTATAAACGTTCAAGTGCCTCTGTTTGTTGAATCTTGAGCATAGATAAATAAGTACCTCAGATAATATGCAAAATAAGATATATTGCCACTCATGTATAGATAGCAGTTGTTTTATATCTTGAGTTATTCTGTGAAAGAGAGGACTCATAAAGTTCATCTGATAGATAACCTGTAAACCTAAATAAGTATATAAAGAATAAATTATGCTGGAGAACCACAATAGTTTTTGGATCAATTTGCCAGGAATCAAGTTTTATTTGGAATGTGAAAATATTCTGTAACAAGCGCCCTTCGGTCTATTTGGGGACGTACGGCATTTTCGTTTTGTATTGCCCAGATAAAAAGTTAGCTAAAAATAATATAATTTTTTTTATTGGAATTTGTTAATTTTCTAATTTTTACATCATCATTTTATACCAATCCAGTAGGAGATTTGAACCGGTTCTGGCTCTCCCCCCACCACTATGACGTCACGTGTGACCTTGAATGGTTGCAGGTGTGCAGTGTGTGTGTGTTTGACCTTGAGATTTGACTTTGAGATTTGTCATTGAGTTTTGACATGGGGTTTCGTCGACTTTGAGATTCGACTTCAGTTTTGACCTTGAATATGACCTTGAGATTCATAACATTAAGTTTTGACTTTGAGATTTGACCTTGAGTTTTGATGTTGGGATTGTTTCGGCAACCAAAAGATTTGATCTCGATGTTTGTTTGACCTTGACTGAAGCTGTGGTGTAGGCATACATATTATGTGTGATCATAACCTTCATGAATCCTTGCACTCTCCAAGCGAGGAGGGCATTCATCCTGTGAGAGAGCTAAGAGTGAACTGCGAGTATTGATGAGTGTGTTGATGCTCAAGTGTGTAATGACCTTCACAGTCCCATCTACTGGAAATGGAGTGGGGATGCCTCTTATAAAAATATGTGGAGTCGTTGATGAGAAATCAGATGTTAGATAATATCATCAGAGTGAATACAGAGTACGAGAAGTTTCTCAATTCAGTGAGTGTATTTTTTATAAGGTGAAATAATCTATATTTTTTCATACAGTCTTACTATGTCTTTTCTTCCAAAAGTTGTAGATTTGAAGAGAATCAATTCTTCAATAATTGAAAAGAGGGTGGGAGCTTTTGAACAAAGACCAATATCATCATTACCCATCGGTAAAGCTTTCAACATACTTGGTATGACGATTTGTATAACCCGATATGGGAGATCTATTCTAATGACAGTACGTGATGATAATGATGCTTTATTCAAATCATGGTTGTCAAAAAGTATTTCGGATGAATTCAATGGGACGATGTCAGTTGCATAAATGCTTCAGATTTCAAATATACAATAACATATTTGGGTCAGAGTCCACAAGTAGCAGGGAGTTTGAGAACTCGTCCTCTAGTAGAATTCAACTACATTAAATGATAATATTGTTTATATGTTAATAGTTAGGATATAGTGATTTTATGTTGAATATAGATATTTCTCCATTAAAAAATAACATTCAGTGTAGAAGTACTATATTTGGAGCATCACATTTTCTCATGTAAGTAAAATTATTTGAATATCAATGGAATATATTAACAATTTTTTTTTCGTTTCAGTTTTCAATATGTGGATGCATTACTCGAGTCAATGTTGGACGGAAGCCGTGGACATCAATACAGCCATCGAGAGATTGAACTCCTACTTGAATGCTTTGAGTCAAGATGTCCTCCATGCTACAGTCTATGATTTGAATGTTTGCTTCGATGAAGATGAAATCAAAGATGTGCACATTTATCCGAGAAGTACGTCAAGGGTACAATACTTTGTGACGAATTCAACCAAGGAGCCTTAAACTTGCAACAATTCTGTGAAGAAATGATCAAATTGGATCTGGAAGGATTTCTCCACACCCTTTACCATTCCTACCTGATGACATCATCGAGAAATATCAACTATATGATGAATATGATAATGAATATGATCAAGTAGATATTTGATATGAAATAAAACATATATTTACAAAATCTTGTTTATTTATTTTCCATTAAACATAAACATTATTGAATATACATTAAAATATTCAGATATAGTACAAAAATAAAATATTGAACATTTCAAAGTGAATTACGAACAGAGCCATCAAAGGCATTGTAAATCAAGAAGGTGTCGTGTATAATGAGTGCATAGACATTTGGTATTGGAAGGAAATTTAGCTTTACTTGTTTCGAACTACAGCTTGATATCCACTGTAGATGATTTTGTAGCATTCGGTTGATGTAAACAATCAATGATGAACAGGGGATTCTGTTGAAATGCTTCAAGGTCCATAAGAGGCTCACTCATATCTTTGTCATAATAACTACGTTGGAAGTCCTCTTATGCATAGTAAGCTGAAGAGAATAGTTTTTTATCAAAGTCCAGGTTCCAACGCTCATATGGGTAGACTTCAGAGTTCAAATACACTCGGATGTTATTAATGTCTGCATTTATGAATTTTGTCATATCCTGTGTTCTGTTTTCGGATGCAGTGGTACTTTGAAACCAATAATTATGAAGCGAGGTGTTTCCAAAGTGTTGGTCTTTTT